>WKFP01013736.1:383799-388799 GCA_011057875.1 Pterocles orientalis
GGATGGGAAGGGAAGGGAAGGCAAGGCAAGGCAAGGCAAGGCAAGGCAAGGCAAGGCAAGGCAAGGCAAGGCAAGGAATAGATGGGTGCTTGATGCACCCCAGCAAGCAGGTTGCCCTCCTGGCTGCCAGGGCATGCTACTGGTTCATGTTGAGCCTGCTGTTGACCAGCACACTCAGGTCCCTTTCTGTGGGGCTGCTCTCCAGCCACTTCTCCCCCAATTTATGCTGGTGTCCGATGTTAATCTATTGTAGGTGCAGAGTCTGGCATTTGGACTTGTTAAATTTCATCCCATTAGTTATTGCCCAATGCTCCAGTCTGTCTAAAGCATTGTGCAGTGTTAGTCTCTAGTGTGACTCCCAGGGATGCCTTAAAGAGCTTTGAATACATTGTGCATATGTGTAGAAGCCCAGGCCGTTTCAGGAGCCTGCCTACTGGGTCATAAAAGGTGTGATCCCATTGCAACCAGTCTTACACTAGCTGCTCTCTGGAACTGTGGAAGAGAATACAGTCATCATTATCAAACTATGGATTGATCCCATCATAAACAATTTCCATTCAGTTGGCCTTGTTTAACTTTAAACATCTACTCCTTGGATACCGATATCTCTGATAGTCAACACAGGTTCTTTTTACAATTCATCCAACCTCTTTTAGGCTGTTGCTTTAGAACGACTCAGACCTAAAATGTGCCTGTTTATGTAGAACAGAGGCAGATATCTGCAGCTGATCAAATGAATGCTATCCTTGGCTTTCACTAGGATACTGATGTCCTATGATGCTTTCAGAAAATCTTTAAGTATACTGAGGTTCATCATTGTATAATGTATCACCAAAATTTTATTGCATTGACCTCTAGAATGTATCTCCATCCTATCATATATAGATGGAGAAGATCTATACCATCCTGAATGCAGCTTTTGAAATAATGCTTAGCACTTATAGGCCTTGATGGGCTGCATCAAAAGAAGCATTTGCAGCAGGTCAAGGGAGGCGATTCTCCCCCTCTACTCTGCTCTTGTGAGACCCCACATGGAGTACTGTGTTCAGATATGGGGCCCCCAACATAAAAAAGACATGGACCTGTTGGAGAGAGTCCAGAGGAGAGCCACAAAATTAATCAGAGGGCTAGAGCACCTCCCCTATGAGGACAGGCTGAAAGAGTTGGGGTTGTTCAGCCTGGAGAAGAGAAGGCTCCAAGGAGACTTAATAGCAGCCTTCCAGTACCTGAAGGGGGCCTACAGGAGAGATGGGGAGGCACTCTTTATCAGGAAGCGTAGTGAGAGGACAAGGGGTAATGGGTATAAGCTAAAAGAGGGTAAATTTAGACTAGACATTAGGAAGAAATTTTTCACTATGAGGGTGGTGAGGCACTGGAACAGGTTGCCCAGGGAGGTTGTGGATGCCCCATCCCTGGAGGTGTTCAAGGCCAGGCTGGATGAGGCTTTGAGCAACCTGGTCTAGTGGAGGGTGTCCCTGTTGGAACTTGATGATCTTTAAGGTCCTGTCCAACCCAAACCATTCTATGATTCTATGATTCTATGATTGATATAAACTCCGCAAAAGCCAGTGGAAAAACTCTTGTTTTCCAGGTGGGGCTGGATGAAGGTCTGTATAATACCTTCTATGTGTAATACGCATAGTCATTTAAAGAACAAGTACATGATCCCGTTTTAGAAAAAGTTAAATTCAAGTTAAGACCTGCAAAGGGAAATACCTTTTTAAAATATCTGCAAATTCAGGGTGCACATCTTGAGACAGAAGACCTGTGTCTGACAGTAGAAGGTGAGTGTCTTAAAATTGTATTGACTTCAGTTGGGACGGTGAAAACTTAGCAGTTCAGATATTCAAGTTCTTTGGGTCTAGAAAACTTAAAGGATTAACTGTATTTAAAACAGTAAGCGAGAAAAGGAGAAAGGAGTGGAAACATGGTCTTCTTGCCTTCATCATTCAGACCATCCTGCCTCCTATATTGCCAGGCCAAGAAAATGCTAAACTTCAACATACTACATAAAAATTCTAATTAAGACATTTTTAAATCAATCGAGTCTGTGGAAGGGACATATTACAATGCAAATATGAAGTACTCCCAATTTCTTAATAAGGCAAAAGTCCCCCTTGCTTCCCAAGAGCCTAAGAGATCATGAATGGTTTCATGGTTCAGCCCAGTGATATCAAAGCATACCTTATATGGGTGCCATCTTCAGACTACCACTAACCTGAGTTTCCATTTTTCCAATTACAAAAATAGCTTGTTCGTGATTTCATATAACAATACAAAACCATCCAAAATTCTATTTGATAAACAACGTTCAAGAGGCCAGATTCTCTCTTCTCCTCAAATACCGGTAAATTTATCACCTCAAACAGTGAATAATAAACAAATTCCCAGGCTATTCTCTACTGATGTTTCCAAGCATATGTAACAATATAGATCAAGTGTGAGGACTTACAGTCCCACCAAATGGCCTGGGAAGATGTGAGAAGGTAGCCTGTTGCCTTCAGTTTCCTGCTGGGTATCTGACTAGGCTGTTTAGTTGTTTCCTGGAGTGCTTTCAATCTCAACTTGTTTGAGTGCTTCAGTTTGCAGGTTGCTTATTCAATCCACCAATATAAACAAACAAAACAAACAAACAAACAAACAAACCCAAAACTGCTGATCTTTTGTTGTTAAGATGGGCTTGCATTTTTGTTTCTTTCACATAATTTAGAAAAGCTTTTTAGGAGGGGGAGACATTATTTCTGCCTTTTCCTTCTTAAAGCCAGTAGCACAAGAATCTGAATAAGTAAAGCCATTTCTTACCTGGGGATAAATGCTGTAATTCTTAGCAAAAGGGAATCAGCATATGGTCTGTTGGCATTCTGTTCTCTGTGAGGCAGCAGCATTGAGAATATGGTATAATAATGTAATGGGCGTCTGAAGTGTCTAAACCTAAAGATCACAAAGCAGTTTAATTCCAAACAAGAACGAGGTTTGTCGCTCATAGCTCTTATCATCCTGTTTCACATGGATGACTAGAAACAGAGTACTAAATAATATAAAAATAGAAAAACTGTGGCAAAGTAAGAGTTTCTGATTGCTATCCTGAACATTTTCCTCCATATTCTGTGTTGTCAGACAATCTTTGATGGGTGAAGATTTTCTTTCCAAGAGAAGGCAGGTCTAGTTTATTAAACAAAGCCAAATTCTGTATTTGTAAATTTGTCTTTTAATCTTATTCCCAAAAGTTCCTATTTTTTATTATATTTTACAGTTAAAAACCCTTTGGTGATCAGCAGGAAGATGGTCAAAGTCGTGGCTAGATTATGCAGTGAAACATCTGAAATATGTCCCTGTTCCCCTGAAACTGAATTTGGTGTGACCTTTGTGGTGGCTTTCAACATACCTCAGTCTATCAGACATCCGGCTCTTGGTGGCAAAGCAGGTATTAATAATGGACAGTAAGTGCAGATTGCAGTGAAGTTGTCAGTGTTCTGATATGGATATGGACTCCTCTGTATTTTGTTTTCCTTTAAGAAGAAGTTAAGACATTTTCCCCCTCCTGCAGTTATTTATCATCACCTTAATGCACGAATCACATTGAGTTGCGTTGCTCTGATTATGCACAAGCACAATGTTAAATGTTATGATATGAAACATAATTTATTTCTCCAGTAATTCATTTCAGTGTTTGTGTGTGAAGATTTTGCAGGCTTCTGACTTTCCAGGCTGCAAATTCTCTCTCTCTCTTTCTCCTATTGACCACTTGTTAAATCTTTTTGTTTGTTTCCCACCTTTCCCCTGGGACCCACAGACAGACAGCCTTGCCAGATTCATTTTCTGATCAAAGCTGCTTGATTTGGTCAATTTTGCCACATTGGAGACGTTCTCTATTACAGAGATAAATAGCCTTGGGCTAACTGTCAACGAAAACTTGTAAGCTAATAAATTATTCCAATTTCTTCCTGCGAATTTCTCTGGAGACAGCCCTAGGAAATACACTTTTTGATTAGTAAATTTCTCTGTGTGTGTGTCTGGACATTCAAATGTGTCGACTTTGATTAGCACCATTGCTTTTCAAGTAGACGCTGGCTGAGGGGCTGTCAGTTGCCGGCAGCCCTGATGCATAATACATCAACTGGGCCTGGAAACAGGAGCCTCATCCAAGGCTGGAAAGGCGGGAAGATTGCCCCAACAGCCCTTTGCACTGCAGGAGCAATCCAAGTTGCAAAGTCTTTGTCATCTGCAGACACAAGTCCCTGGAAAGCGGCAGAACCTCAGGAGAGGGAAACTAGTAGGAGCCGAGAAGGGCAAGGAGAGAGCCAGGCCACTTGCTGCCACCACCTTCACTTCCATGCTTTCTGCTACCCCTATAAAATCGCTTCCTCCCCTCTTCTGCCTCCTCCTCTTCCTCCTCCTCCTTTTCTTGCTCCCCTTCCTCTGAGGAGGATCGGATTTCGCTTCACCTCCCACTTGGATTCCTGTTCATCTACTGTTTGCCTAGTTAAGGACCTGCAGGTTGTTATAGAAACAATATTTTGGCTATAACAAATCAATCGGTGCGTGCGAACACAAACATACAGATCATTTATCAACTGCAAAATACCCTAAATTATGACCTTTCTAAAACCTATCAGAAGGGCGAGGGAATGCATAACGTAAATTAAACTTTGAAGGGTCAGTGATTTTTACTTTCACTATTCATCTTTCTTTCACCTTATAGGTTTAAGAACAAGAGTGCTGTGTAATTACATTTCAATGGGGTGCAGCGGTTCATTATTCTCTGCTATACCAATCTACTGCAACATTTCCAATGCAGTCAGGTACATTTTAGCAGATATTAGTTGCATAAGACCATACTTGCTCTTTTGGATGGATAACATCTTTTAATGCAAAACAGCACAATTGTCTCAATTTACAAAAGACAGCAACAGTGGGGTTTTTAAACCAATATACTTGTTCATATTTTATTATAAAAGTCATGAAGAGCATTTTGTAGTTTCCTTTCTGTTACTGTTAGA
>WKFP01013736.1:393799-402823 GCA_011057875.1 Pterocles orientalis
AGCAAAAAGAAAGATGAGACTGGGCTAATTTGAGGATTTTTTAAAGTGTCATAGTATTTTCCTCATGAGATTTTGCTGTACATTGTGCAGCCTGTACAACATGGAAATCAAAGCACACAATGCTATTGTCAGTGCAGCTTATGAATTTACCTCCACTGAATTAATCACCAAAGTTCACAACTACTTTAGCAGAACTAGAATTAAAGCTTATATTTATACTGTTTCTGTTCTCAAGTGTGCCTTTGAAGGGATACAAAGACCTAAGGCAAGTTCTGGATGAATTTTACTACCATGTGAGAATTTTAAATAATATCTCATTATTAACCTACAGGTCTGTGGCATATCTGCATAGGGCCAAATTCCCTGTTTGCTAACATTAATACTCCCAGCATCTTTCAAATAAATTGTCATGCAGTTTCAAAAAAAACCCTACAGTTCAAAACTCATAAAAAAAATAATTTCAAACAAAAATGTTTGTTAAAGTATTTACCCAAACATTTTAGATTTTATCTTTTGCTAATACTGGGACAAAATTCACCCAGCTCCTCTCACTATTATGTTTGATAGACTGATGGACGGGCAGAGGGAGCCTTTGAATGCTCTCTTGTATTTTTAAATTATGTGTTTGGCATTTCTAAATCATCTATGTAATTCAATTTTACTGACATGAATTTTTATGAAAAGAAATTTGCAGTTGTCTAGTAAGTATTCACAGAGACAAATTTTTAAATTTGCACATGGAAGTAATCACATCAGAAGCACCTACATGCTCACCTAATCAGAGAGCAAAATCAGCCCAGTGCAACTGGTTAAACCCATCATAGGAACACAACACACTATAAAAACTGAATAATCACAGACTAATCACACCCAACCAGGTAACTCTTTAAAAGTTCTACTGATACCATCTCAGATAACTGTTTACTTAATAACTCAAACAAAACTGTGACCTGTTAGTGGATGGTCTGTGACCAGTACAAGAAATTAAATTCAGATAATTTATGTAGCTCTGCTTTTCAGGAGCAAGACATAAGTCTCAGAAGGCACAGCACAGGCCTGTCACTATAGAGAGACAACCTCAAGGGAACATGGTGAATGGAGAAAACATTTGGTTTATGCTTTTAGTTTGTTTCTTCTTGATATTTAAAGAAGTCTTGAAACATACTTTTTTTTTTTTTTAAGTATATTCTTCTCCTGTTCTTGCTTTAGAGATCCAGGTCTTACCTTACACAAAAAAACAATAAGACCCCGCATAAGAATAAAGTCACAAAATGGGAAAGAGTGAAAGTTTAGCAATTTACAAACATTGGGGGTTGTACTTTTTTTTTTAAATTGTTTATTGTTCGCACTTGCTCACATTTAACTGCAGTGATGACATATTACAGCAAGACAAGGTTTATTTGGTGCTACCCTTCTGGTTAACAGCCAAGGACTCACAATACTGTGTCTTGTTAGACTTAAACTCCAAAGCAAGTCATCCAGCAATGGCAGAAAAAAACAGTTGTGAGTCTTACAATAATTCTAAGGTGAAATCAAGTAGAAATATCTTCCGTATACACGAAGAGAGAAGAAAAAGGAGAAATGTGAGAGGACAAGCCCAATGCAATCACTATAGATTGCTTCACACATCTCCATTATCTCAACTGCTGCTTGACACCCAGAGTGTTGCAGAAGCTAGTAATTAAAAGAACTTATTTAGGAAGTCTGCCTTGCTGATTCTGCACACATGTGTATATCAGCTAATTAGATTTCTAATTCACAAACATTGTGCCAGAAGTTTTTTAGCTCTGATTTACAGCCACAGATAGGGAGTTTGGATTTGTACAAGACGACTCACACCAGACCAGGACACTAGGTGTCTTAAAATAAAATACAGAAAGGGGAAGGGTCCTGAAATACCACAAGGACCTATTTTTAAAGCTCCCATGCTGCTGCCCTCTCTTTGTTTGTGCTCTTGAACTCTCCATTCCTGTGTCTATGTGTTCCAGCCTGTTGGATTTTCGTTAAGTCCTAGAGTTTCCCTCTGAGAAACACAGAGAAATTTTCTTCATCACGTGAGCCTTGCTGCTGGTTTTAGACACATTAAATGAAGACTGTCAAATGCCACTGTTGTCAGATACCAAGGTCAGTATTTCCACTATCAATCTGAGGGGAAATACTAGATTTAATTTAATTTTTTCTTCCACACATGTCATAACAACTTGAAACACTATTTGAAATGTTAGCCACATGTTTTAAACTGATTTTTTTTTTAGCTAATTTACCATCTTAAGTCCATCTTTGTAAAGATTTACAGAGTGCATCTTGAAAGCAATGCCAATGGCATATTTAGATCCCTTTTATGTTGAAGGTCTAATACCTTTTCTTTCCAAAGCAAGTAATCACGAGTTGCACAAATTGTGCTGTGCACCATTAGCCCATTGTTTTCAATATAATACTGTTGTTTCCTGCTCTGATATAACCGATCTTTTGTCATATGTGTTCACCAGTAGACCTAGGGGGATATATTGGCTGAGTGAGGGCTTCTTCACATGACAGGCTGCAGAACAGAGTCATTAAAACCAACAAGTTAAGGGTCTTAGAGGTAGTATATTTTACCTTTTATCTCCCGAACAGGGAGTACCAGAAGTAAGAACCTCTCATGTTCTCCTTCTAGTCTTGGAAAAAAAGTGTTGTTTGATGAGACCTTTATCTTACCTTTTCTCTAAGTAAGAAGTCAAATACAGAGACAACGATGCTCCTAATGCTGCTTTTGCAAGCATCTTTAAGTGGTTAGTGTTTTGATTCATCCTCTCGTTTCTCCTATGCCAAGTATACAAGTTTCAGTGACAGCTTAATCTCAACCAGTGGTGCATTTTGCTCATTTCAGTGAGACCAGCAAAGCATAGGGGGAGAAGATCTTACTGTAGGAGAAGGCAGTGGTCAATTATCCTGTGGTTCGTGAAGATTGCTAGCAGTCAGTAGGTATGGACCCCACACTTGTCCCTGCTTTCCTTTTGGATGTTATCCATGGTAAAAGAGGAAGCCAATGAAGTACCTACTTTAAGGCTCACACTGGGACCTGTGGATGGAAAGCACTACCTAAGGACAGGGTATTATTTGCAAGAAGAAAAAAAAATATTAAAAAAAAAGAAGAAAAGCATAGAAAATGGCATTCTATGTTTTTCCTCTACAATAAAGCTCCCTGGAAACAAGCCAGCCTTTAGCTATCCAGGGTATTCTGTGGTATTAAAAGGTAAAAAGGTTGAATACTTCATTTACAATTACAAAACACACTTTTCCACAGCATGATAGTGCCACATCCTCATTAAATGAACTGCAAGCAGCAAATGACACTAGAAGATGTGTTACTTTGGCCTATTAAATACAACTGCAGAGCAGACAATTTTATTCCAGAAAAATAAATAAATCTTAGCAGTAACTTTAGTAAGCTAAGCTCTACTCTGTAAAAATGCATAAAAATGTATGTAAAAATGAATCTGAATCCATAAAATCTTTCTGCTGCATTTAGCCTAAGATCACATTTTTAGACACGAGGAAATAAGAAACTGTGATGCTACAGTAGCTGTGTGTCCTCATTATATTAAAATCAAATGCTATTTGGACCACTTGTGTTCCACTAGAGTGCTGTGTGTAAGAAAGTGTTCATGCTGATACAAACAAACAGTCTAACATTGCCTTTCGTGAAATTACAGTATCTGATTTCATCAGTTGCTACACATGGCAGAGAGAGATAACTAATTAACAGAGAACTCCCTATGAAAACATAATTCTAAAACATTTTGGCTTCACCTTTCAGCAGATGTACTGGAAGAGATACTACAGGAAAATGAATCAAGCCAATTGAGTGATGGAGTTTTTTTTTTTTTTCCATACTGCAGATATTTTTGTCATCATGCTGATAAATCTGAACAAAATCCAGCACTAATATGTTCAAAATAGTAGTCCAATAAAGTTCAGCTGGAGTGTCTACAGTTAAGCCTGATTTTTCAGAAATACTGAGCATCAAGCAGCTCCCGTTAATTTCCTTCCAGGGAAGGAGCCACACGGAGCACAAATAAAGGTGGGTGGAGCTGTCACCACTTAGGCGTCTGGAGAAGAAGCTGAGTGAGGTAGTCCGTTTAGGCCAATTGATCATATATACAAACATTTGCAGCCAAAACTTCAGTGAGGAATATATTCCTTTGTTCCTGAACCACCTTTTATTTTCTACATTAAACAGACAAAGACAATATATTGCCCAGACATGACACTGGAAATCAAGAGGGTTGCACTCTACCCACCTGGTGCATGGCTCCGGACAGCTAGCCCAGGTATTAATTGTCTTCCCCTGCCTTCCTGTGGAAGCAGCCTGCCCTGCTGGGAAGTGGGGAGACATGTGCTCTCCATGATCCCCGCTTCACTGAGATGTTAGGGGATTTGCCTCTTCAGCAACCAAGGAAAGACTCAGAGGGAGCTGACTGGAAAATACAGCCAAGTCCATTTATTCCCTCTTACCCTAAAATGCAACGCTGAACAATCATCTCTCACTCTCTTTTGCATCCAAAAGGCCTCTTTTTTGATGTTAAGAACAGTAAGATGTGAAATCTCTGGAACTACAGGTGTTTCCCATATGTTTGCTACCCTTGGTAGTCTGGAGAAAGGTTAGAGAGGTGAGGGACACCCATACATGTGGTACTTAACTCCCACGGTATGGTCAGATGGATCTAATTTCTCTGGGACAAGCAAAAGACTAGCAAACACAGGTCCTGGATGGATGTATTTTAAAAAATGCTTTTGATCTTTAAAATATAATAACTCTGCCTTCTGTGACCTGTTCCAAATGACTTCTGCATCTTAGGGCATCTCACATCTTCCTGAGCTTGTTCTCCTGCTACAGATTTCTTTCTGCAGACGTAGATCCTCTTGTTACAAGCCTACAACTAGACTGCTGCAACTTGGTGAAGGCCCATCTGTTCCTTCCACACTTTCGCAGGCTCTTGGCACTCCTAAGTCAGTGTGGGCTGAGAAGTCCTCCAGATCATCCTCTTTAACCTCACAAGGCACCATCCAGTGAAGACGTCCTGCGTAATGCCTGGAGTGCTCAGAGGGGCTGAGGCTTACTCAGAGATACGTCCTTTGGCAAGCGTTAACAAAATCCTTCCAAAAAAGATGCAGACAGGTGGCAAGAGGACCCAGAGGCTCTGAACTCTTCCTGAGCCCATCATGCATTTGCAAGATATTCTTCCTGAACTTCATTTCAGTTCCATTATGTACAAACTCAAGATCAGTGGAGTTTATCTTCAGGAGTCTTGGTAAAAGGCAAAAAAATATTCAGTATTATTAAACAGCAGAAAGAATAGAGACTCAGGATTGTAAATATGATGGTTATCTGGCAAAACTTGAGTGAGAAATACCTCACCAAATGAGAACATGAATTGTCAATAGCAATTATATTTCATCCTACTGTGACCACACACAAAGATATTCTGATGTTAAGTGGGTTTCTGGAAGGCATGTTGAGTATTTTTCTTCTTTTCTTCCTGCACAGGAAAAGGAAAGATAAATAAGGGAATGCTGTAAATACATTTTTAAAGTTTAACATGTTTAGCCTTATATTTTTGCCTCATTTTCAACCTGATTCTGAACTACAAGGATTTTCACAAAGATATTTTTCTGACAGTTACAGCATCAGTCACATCCCCTAGAAATAGATAATCTTATCTGTAGCTCAAGTTTAACATAATTTTTTAAAGTTGAGATGAAGTATGCCTTTGTGCATGCTGGAGGAGATTATTACAAATGTGCCAGATGGACACTAAGGAGAAAATTCAAGATAAAACATTGCTGTGTATTTTTTCTTATTTGAAGATATGGCATGTCCAATCTAAATAATTTATGTCATATATTATAGCCAGATTCACCCCTTTGTGTGGTTGCATTGAGCTGCTTTGAGCAGCACAAAGGTATTGCAACATACTGGTCCATCAAAAGCAATTTGGATTAATTTTGCAAGATGGTGCAAAATAGCTAGTATCTTCAGCAGTTTGTTTCATCCCTCACTCCATCAGTTTGTCTGGCTTCTCTTATAGTTTTCTGTCCTCTTCCATCCAAACCCCAGACTCCTTTTGGTTTCCAACACCTTTATTTAACTATCCCCATCTCTTTCTGCCTTATTTGTTGACTTAATCAGATGCAGTATATGCTTACTGAAAACAAACACCTATACCCAATGACCGTTGTTTTCCAGTATTTTCTTTTAGCAAAAATTTACCTTTGAGCAGATACTGCTGCACAGTAATTTTTTCAGGGATGGGGAGGAAGACTTGTCCTTGTGGCTGACTGATTTCCACTGTTCACAATGGAAATGAGGAGACGGAGTTTTCATGTTTTCTGCAGCTATGGAGAGAACTCATATGAGGAGATACAGTTTTGGATGATGCTGTCTTTCATAACCTCAGCCACACTAAGACTAACACATGTCACACAGTATTTTTGAAACAGTCACATAACTGGAGGCAGTCTCAAGCTCACTGATAACAATAGGAGTTTGTAAACATTTTGGAAGAGTTTACAGAGAATATCTGGGAACACTAATATTTAAAATGTGTGCACATATCTTCAGTTGTGAGCACCATACAATATTTCAGCAAGTTCTAACTAGATGGACATGCAAAACATCTTTGTGGCTTTCTGATAAGAAAGAAAAGAGAATGTATTGACAGAAGAGACTTGGTGTGGGTGCTCATTTTCATACTGTAGCCATTTTTATTAGGTCTAACAGGTCTATGTTGAAATCTCAGATAAAAATACTTTTGCATACAAGAGTGAGAATTCTAGTTTGAAGGAGACACACTGTATTTTTTACCCATGACAAAGACAAGAGGTGCTTATTTTAACTTAGAAATGCAGTTCAGCTTCAATTTCTGTTACACAGGAAATGGTGCTTCATAGCACTGAACAGAGGAAAGGCTTCTTACCCAGATGAAGTGTGTATCAACTCAAAGGTGATTTTTCCTTCAGATATTTGTTACTGGCTTCAGTGTGCCCTTGTTAAAGTATGAATGTTGGGCTTGATGCCTGTGCCATTCGTAATACCTTTGGTCTTTTTAATTGCAGCTTGGTGGGATGAGGTGGAAGAGAAAAACAGTTGAAGGGCTTACTTTCTTTCAGGTAAAGAATAGTTGACAATTTCTTGGCCCGTTTGCTTATTTTCTTTGTCTTAGCTTTTGTTAAAATTTGAGCATTATGATCACCTTATATGGTAGTTGTCTGCTAGGGATCTAACCTTGCAAGCATATTTACTACTCACATTCCCTCTTGCGCCAGTAGTTCAGTACTACTAGAGCACACCAAATTTTTCTATGATAAATAATATGGAGTGTTTAAATATGCAGTCTGTTCAAATCATTAGGGAAAGTCTTTTCTTCTTTTTTGTGTCTCACATCCTCTGTTTCCAAATCTGACTTCTAGTTGAAGAATGCCTTGGGGGGGACACTCCACTGTACCCACCTGTTCTGTGTTGCATACCCCCACATTTCACCCTGTCCCTGCTTCCACACATAATGGCCCTGTAGCCCAGGTTAGCCCTGAGGAGTAGTGCCAGAGCAAAACCAAATCCGGCAACAGCTCACAAGTTTGAGGGCCAGGTGGCTGTATACATGTCTGAGATTCATCTTACTGTATTGTTTGAGGTGAAGAATACTGTAACTCTAGATGGTGAATTTCAGCAGTATAACACTCCCTACTAAACATTTATATTGATCCTCTGAGCTTTACCTTCTTGATAATCTGCACAAGAGTTTACTTGTTAACAGTTCTCTAGAACTGTGGTTACATAAATAACAGATGATCCAGCAGGCACATGAAGATATTTTAAAAGCTTAGAAATAAAAATGTCATGGAAAAGGAAGCACCTTTTACTGATTTTAGACTCTCTTCCCCAGCTGTAGCTGAAATAGGGCTTTTTTGTTGAATTTCTTTTACGTGCTGTTTTACAGGCTTCTCTCTGCTATTCCAAAAGAGGCTGGGGTCCTGCTCCAGCAAGGACATAGAAACGTACCTGACCATGCAGGCTGTGGGAAATCAACTTTTCAGATATGAACCATTGCAACCATTTACACAGGCTAAACCCAGAAAACTGTAGATGCTTGAAGAGCTGTGCTGAGACAAGCCACTATCCATCATATTCGAGAAGTCGTGGCACTTTGGTGAAGTTCCCTCAGATTGGAAAACGGGAAACATAGCCCCCATTTTTAAAAAAGGAAATAAAGAAGACCCGGGAAACTACAGGCCAGTCAGTCTCACCTCTGTGCCTGGCAAGATCATGGAGCAAATCCTCCTAGAATCTATGCTAAGGCACATGGAAAACAAGCAGGTTACTGACAACAACCAACATGGCTTTACCAAAGGACAATTGTGCCTGACGAATTTGGTGGCCTTCCACGACAGAGCCACAGGGCTGGTGGATAGAGGAAGGGCAACTGACATTATCTACCTGGACTTGTGCAAAGCTTTTGACACAGTTCCACATGACATCCTTGTCTCTAAGTTGCAGAGACATGGATTTGAAGCAAGGACCACTCACTGGATAAGGAACTGGCTAGATGGCCGCACTCAAAGAGTTGTGGTCAATGGCTCAATGTCCAAGTGGAGACCAGTGACATGTGGTGTTCCACAGGGGTCAGTACTGGGACCAGTGTTGTTTAACATCTTTGTTGGAGACATGGACAGTGGGATGGAGTGCACCCTCAGCAAGTTTGCCGATGACACCAAGCTGTGTGGTGTGGTGGACACGCTGAAGGGAAGGGATGCCATCCAGAGGGACCTTGACAGGCTGGAGAGGTGGGCCAATGCAAACCTCATGAAATATAACAAGGCCAAGTGCAAGGTCCTGCACGTGGGTCGAGGCAATCCCAAGCACAAATACAGGCTGGGCAGAGAATGGATAGAGAGCAGCTCTGAGGAGAAGGACTTGGGGGTATTGGTGGATGAGAAGCTCAACATGAGCCGGCAGTGTGCGCTTGCAGCCCAGAAAGCCAACCG
>WKFP01013736.1:423016-434089 GCA_011057875.1 Pterocles orientalis
AAAACCTTCTCCAACTATCCCTGATCCTCTCAGTGTCTCCTTCCTATCAGGAAAATTGGGCAGTGTTCAGGAGTCTGACATGCTAGCCCCTTCCAGCCAAGACAGATGCCAGTCAGACATCTTGACTCACAATGTGTCCGTATGGAGTTGTCCTGTGTCATATACTCGAAATTTGCACCTTGGGTCAGAGGTTGCCTCTTGGCTCTGTGCTTGTACAGCATCAATCACAATAGGGGTCTTTATGCCAGGGGCTTTTAGGCACAATATTAAATCAAATAACAATACAAGAACACATTTCATAGTATTTTAAAAGTATTTTTAAAAGCTAAAATTCCCGTAGATGTAGAATGTTGCTTTTCTCTTTTTTTCTTTTTTTTTCTTTTTTTATATCGAGGTGTAAAAAACATGCTCCTAAAGATGAGCCAGTTCTAACCATATCCTTTCTTGAGGCCTACTTTCAACTGCTGGGTTTGTGTAATCTTTGGATTACCTTGTCACTAATCCATTCTATTGTTAAGAATCAGCAGTTTTACAACTACATTGATCTCAGAGGCTGACTTGGCTTCAATAGGAGCTATGCACATGCATGTACAAGCAGACTTCAGCTCCTTTAGAGGCTTACAATCCCAGTACAATAGCCAGCATAAAAACTGCTTAAACAGATTGTGTAACAAAACATTTTTTTATTACAGAGCAACAAAAATTGCAACTGTCTTAGTTGCTCAGAAATGGTTTAGTACAGTGTAAGAATAAGTTCTATACATTCAAAGCTGGCATTAGACAGAGAAACATCAAGCCATTACTTTAACACTTCACTATTTTTACTGTTTTCTTTTTAAGTAAAAGAAGCCAGAAATCTGACTGGCCTTGCTCAGCAGTGTTAAATCAAAGGCTCCAAAACATTTCACAGAATTTTTACTTGAATACAGAAATCACTGGTCCAGCATGAAACCTCATCTATCAGCAGTTTCACTGAAGCTGGGATTTTCACTAAACTTAAAAATTTGGTTATATTATTGAATATAACCTATTATATTCTTAGGTTAGGTTATATTATTGGGGTTTTTTTCTTTCTTGTATTTTAAATGTAAATTTTTATCTAAGTGAAAAGTGTAAAAGAGAAATTATTTCAAGCATTTGATCCCAACTTAAAAAAAACAAACAAAACCCAGAATTGAAATAGAGTAGGTATTTTATTTTCCTGCACAAACAGTAATTATGCAGTTTTTTTAATACGGGTTTTCCCCATGCTTCCTCTCCTTTAGTTCCTATATCTATTTCATAGAATTCTAGGAATTGCTGTCATGCACTGAATTACTTTCCCTCTAAAGAGATGTTTAGCTACCCCTCTTAATCACACTGAATTAAAACCACTGTATTTAATAAAAACAAAGACCAGTTAATCTCAAGTTTTGTTCTACAGCATTGTTTAGGTTAAAATAAGACCAGAGATTAGGCTTCAGATTTTTATAGGTTTTTTTTTTATCTTTGTTTTGGATGTCCTGAATTCCACATACCCAGAGCCTGATTTTGCACTCCCATTTTAGGTATCTGTGATATTAGAATTAGGTCCATGGCATCTGCAAAATTGCTATTTAGAGCAATATTTGCTACAGTTAGAGATAGAAGTAATTAGAGGAAATAAGAAACAAATACAGTTTTCAGTTATTCTGATGTGGAATATAGTATTTAGAATTAAAGATATTATTTATACTGAACCTTCCAATGATATATTTGCTTTGCCTTTAGTTCCTATGGTTCTGCTTGTGAGCTCACCTTCTCCAAATGAAGTAACTCTGTGGACACAAATGAAATGCTGTTAGAGTTGCACCGATAAAACCAAGATCAGAATTTGACATTGTTACCTAGGTTAAAACTGGATCGTTACAGTATTTCAATTAATTCAGTAAAAGCAGACCCTTCTTCTACAGTATCAATGGGAAAAATTAGACCTTTTAAATTTGTTTTGTGAATCTTTCTGAACTTGAAAAGAAACACAGATTCTGTCCACTGCCTGCAGACAGGCAATCAATCAGTAAGCACACTTTCAGTTCCAGTTCAGCTCCTACTTACAATAAGTAGAAAGCTGTTACAATCACCTCAGCCACCACCATACAAATAAGATCAAGATATTTGGGACCAGTGAAAATTAAAAAACCAACAAACAAATAGAAAAAAATCTCTCCACACAAGAAAAACAAACTAGTTAACTACATACAATTATGGTGATCACTAATGAACACTGTCCTTTAACATAACTGCATCCATCTTTATCAGACTCCAACAAGTATATTTTTAAATGTTTGCTTAATACTCTGTATCATTTAATGAGTAGGATGCATACTTATTTCTTGATACTTTCCAATAAAATTCCCCAGCAAATTTTACAAGAATCTGACATTTTAACAAAAGCTCACATCATTTATTTCTTAGGATTATTCTTGTCCTTGGGTCTTCTATTTGCTCAAGATACATTTTTATTCATAATCTTACTGATGTTCAGTGTCCAGATCATTAGATTTGGTCTGTGCAGATGTAGAAATTAGTAACAGTAACAGCAATTTGGGGTTTGTTGAATTTCTGTGATAAGATGGGGTGTGGAGTTTATATTAATGAAACTTCAATATTTGCCAGTTTCATTTTTTGCTTTAAAGTAACTGCAATTCTATTTAAAAGAGAAATAAAAATATAAGTAGGTGTAATAAAACTTACCATCTGTAAGCAAAGTTATAATATAAAGGCTATTTAATGTACAGCTGGTTTAACTGATGCTGGAATCTGTATGTAATTCCTGGATAAAGTCTCTTTCATATCCAGAATGTGTAGTGTACTAACAAAGAATCATAGAATCCTAGAATGGTGTGGGTTAGAAGGGACCAACCTTTAGATCACCAAGTTCCAGCCCCCCTGCCATGGGCAGGGACACCCTCCACTAGACCAGGTTGCCCAAAGCCTCATCCAGCCTGGCCTTGAACACCTCCAGGAATGGGGCATTCACAAGTTCTCTGGACAACCTGTTCCAGTGCCTCACCACCCTCACAGTAAAATATTCCTTCCTAATACCTAATCTAAATCTGTTCTAAAGAGATACAGTGAGCAATAGAGAATATCAAGTGTTTACACAGATTTCACACTGCATAAAATGTGACAGACATTGAATGGAAAATACATCCTTCAAAAATGTACTCTAGCACTATATTATTTGTATCTAAAAAGTGAACCATTGTTGGTTTCTGAAAGCTGGGGAACAGCATTATTCACTAGCTAATCTGGAACATCACCAAATCCACGCAACTGCTTTGCTTTTGCCTGCATACAAACTGGCCAAAAGTATTTTTCCACTTTCAGGAAGACTTCTGAACGCAACACTTAGGCATCTTAGGTGCCATTTGCTCATCAGGCATAACTTCAGACATGAACATCCCAGTTCTGATTTTCCCTTGCTTTGATGAAACTGCTAAAATCAGTGAGATTACTCTTGAACAGAGGTAAGAACTCATAGGAAGGAAGTTTTGCTGTGAGTTTCAGTGAAGATCAACATTGCATGTCTTGGGTAGGATCAGAATCAGGACATCAAGGCCAATGTAGAACAGCAAACAAGCCAAAGCCTTTACCTGCACACGCTGAATTCAGTGAAATTTCTGTCATTTATCCCACTAGGAAAATTAATCAGACCATTACTTTCTGATGCTCAGGAAAGACTTTGTTGCCTCTATTCTTGTACTGTTTTTAAATGTGCACTCAAGAACATGTATCTTTTTACTCAGCGGAACTGGACTTACAGGCTCTCCAGGACAGGGGAAACAAGACGGACAGCTTCTAAAACTTTCACATTTCACATATTTACATCTCAAGACTCTGCTAAACTGTGAATCCCATTTCCCATTTGGATGGTTGTGTTTCAATTTAGACTAGACTGGACTAGACTAGATTAGGATATTTCAGTTTGAATGGACCTACAAAGAACATCAATTCCAACAGCCAACCACTTCACAGCTGACCAAAAGTTAAAGCATGCTATTAACGGCATTGTCTAAATGCCTCTTACACACTGACAGGCTTGGGGCATAGACCACCTTTCTAAAAAGACTGTTCCAGTGTTTGAGTACCCTCTTGGTAAAAAATGCTTCCTAATGTCCAGTCTAAACCTCTCCTGGTGCAGCTTTGAACCATTCCCACACATTCTGTCACTGGACCCCAGCGAGAAGAGATCAGAACCTCCCTCTCCACTTCCCCTCTTCAGGAAGCTGCAGGGAGTAATGAGTTCAATCCTCAGCCTCTTTTTCTTCAAACTAAACAAGGCCAAAATCTGATTTAGGGTTTTAACTGCATCAAACACCTGAGAAGTAACAGAAAAGAAAAGGGAGCAGTCTCCACATTTACACTTTGGCATTCATTTCTAAGGGACACCAAGCTGGAAGTGAGCCACTGACTTCAACAGCTGCTAAAACACTCCCAAAATGTCATATCTGGAATAATTTAGGCTAGTTACTTTGGCGTTGCCTTTCCACAAAACATATACTTTAACTGCTCAGCTTCTAGATACCTTTAAAAAATGTTAGAAAGAAATTACCAAAATACTTATTAACAGAGAGACATAAATATTGTGCTGAATTCCTAAATATTGCTGAACAGGTGGTTTACGCCTTTGAGCTTAAAGGAGTCTAAAAGGTGACAGCAAAACCAAAAAGGTAATCACTTTTAATTTCATTATGGGCACAGAAGCATGATTGAATTTGCTCATATGTCTCCATTTCCACTATATCAATTCATTTTTAGGTAGTTGGCAGTATAATCTGGTCTGACAACAGGGAAAGTTGATGTTTCTCCTTTTTATTCATAATTTCTGAAGAATTTGTATAATAGTGCAAAATACAGAATATTTCTACACTAAAAGAACAGATACATGAGGATATATACCAGTCCTACACAAAGGAAAAGCCCTCCATTATTTGCAATTTTGTGACAATTTGGTACAGTTCTTAAGAATGATCGATTCTAGATTGGGAAATTTATTTTAGGGAGTTGCTTGATAAGCTAACCTTTTTCCTATTTTCATTTTATTTGAGGAATTTTAAAACATTTAATTTAAACAAAAATCTCAGTTGTTTAGACTCTGCAAATAAAACTAAGCAGATTACTCTGTGCTTAGCATCTATGTATGTGGATAGATTTTTCAGAGATTTTTGCGTCTGGTTTGTGTATACAGTACCAATGAAAAGTATGGCATTTATACAGAAATTGGAAAGTTACTGAGTGAGTCCATAAACTGGAAAGAGCTGTTGTAAATTGCCTTAATTATAACCAAGTGTGATGATCTTAAAAACATCTGGAGAGAGAAAATGCAAGATACTAGAGAAATACTTGACTGTTTTTTGCTTTATTTTCTTGACCATTATTTTATTCTGTTGCCTAGAATACTGGTAACCCAAATAATCAGTTCTTGGAGGTATAGCCAGCTCTGCAAATCCTCCCACCCTAGAAATCACGAAATGAGTAAGTTGCACAAGTCCAAAACCTCCCCTCCTGCCTGCACAGGCATGTCATCCTTTGAGAGAAGTCTGCCTGCCTGCAAACACCCTATGTTCCTTCCACTAATGGCACTCCTAGGTCTCCAAGCTTTCCTCGTACCAAAGAGTGCACAAGTAAACTTTCCTGAGCAAGAGTTTGTGACCAAACACATATACTGTCACTGCCATGGTCATTTTTTTTAAGTTTCAAGTCGTTTGTGAAAAAAATACTGTCAAGTACTCACAGGCAATAAAATCACCGCAGATTTCCATGGGACAAAAAAAACCCCAATCTCTATCGAATTTTGTAGATGCTGTTAGGTGATGTCCTTTGGCACTGCTTCTTTTCCACACTCAAAAGATGGCAATATCACCCCCTCATCATCCCAGTTTTTTGAAAACAGAAGTAGCTAGATTCTGGATTATTCCTCTGACTAAGTGTAATTTAAGATGCAGGGAAGGCTTGAAATGGAAGTACATGTTGCAGGTGAATGTAATTGCTGTTTTTTTCACAAATGAAAAAAAACAAATTGTTCAATACAACTAAACCAAATTGGCTGCAAAAATGCATTAGAAACTAGGAATTCATTGTCCAGTGCCAGGTAAAATTGCATCAAAGATAGTACTTTGTGGAGTAGTCAGCCCGTGCTTTCTGATGGCTTTCCATGAAAACATCACAAACGCAGCAGTTTGGGAATACAAGATCTGCTGCATGGCCAGTCTGTCGTAATGGAGCTGGGGAAGGAATTAATTGGATGATTCTCATCCAGGCCTGCCTTTGCTTTAACAAGACCTGCAGTAATACTCCGTTTATGTTCCCAAATAGTTAGTAATTAATTTAATCACACTTTCCTAAAAATATAAATGCCCATGAGAAAGAGGGGGCTTGTGATACTCGTAGTTATACTCAGCTGCAGAAAAATACACTTCAGGGATGTTCCAGCCCAGCTGAGGTGCATGCAGAAGTGCATTCATATAGGTCTTATCTCTGATTTCTATAGCTATGTATGTTCAAATGTCAGCAAGACAGGGACTATGACTAATCCAGTGGCAGAGTTCAAGTGTGGGAAACTCATTTTTTTGTTTAAGTAATGACCTGTTTGCTAAACTGAAACTTTCAGCTGCTGCTATTTTCTTGATTGCAATAGCTGTTGTCTTGAATGAGGAGAAAAGTACTATTAGAAGCTGTTTGCTTTCCTAATTTGAATAAGGGGGAAAGTGCTGCATTGGTGTGCAATTATAGACAAAAAGTTCTTCCTGAATTGTTCAGAAAGTTAAGGCCAAGATGCACGTGCAGGCAGGGCTACTGATTCACAGCAAACAGAAATGGTGAAAATCCTCCACTTACTGTAAAAAGAGATGTTTAGATTTCTCTTGGGAATATTTTCTTCATGTAGCTTCACCCTACTTACAGAAACTGCAAAAAAATTATTACTTTACCGTACAGACAAAGTGACCTGCTCTGTAGTTCTCATGTGTAAAATTTCCATTTTTCTGAACAGAGAGAAAGAAGGAGGAGTTTCTTGTGGGAAATGATGTTTACTGAGGTCTCAGTATAGTTAACAATATATTTGATTTTAACAAGAATTTTTGCATAATGTACAAACACAGGGTGTGGATTCTTATAAATGTGGTGTTCCAGTTACGGTATTTTTGATTCAGACTTGTGCTTCATCACAACTGCTTTATGAAAACTTACCTTTCCAAGCTCTGCTTTGCAACTGACCTCCCATGAGTGGTGTCCCACCAGCTTTACTTGTGTCACATGAGTGTTTGGATACCTACCTTTCAGTGTAAAATCATGCCCATAGTGACGTCTTTACTAGCGACAGTGCATCTTTGTTTCTAATAACTTTTTCATCCTCTTCATTTAAAAACAACAGTATACATAATACAGAAAGGAACTAGCAGTAGACATAGCTTTTCATATTTGCTGATGCCAAGGTCATATTGCTGTCTAATGTAAAATATAAACTAATCACTTGCCTCCTCCTCTTGAGATAATTTAATTCTTCCTCCTCAGTAATTTACAATCTATGAAACCTATCTATTTGAAATACTCATTCTTTGTGAGTTAAGAAACAGATAAACTAGCCTAAACTATTGCTTTGAGGACATTGCTCCATTTTTTTTCTTTTGATATCAGATGTACTCATTCTAGGGATGATGAAAAATAAATAGCAAAATCGAATCTGTAGGAAATCCCAATTCCATATTTAATACTGCTTTGTTGCCAGCTGGTACATGAATTTTTACTTCCCACACAACATATCCATACTTTGAAAATCAAACATTCCAGCTTTAAGCATGTGAGGAGATTTCTGTCTGAACAGTTTTTACAAAAAAAGGTAAATAGATTAACTCAACATAGACAATTTACTTCAAACACTGCCAGGCTGGTGTGTTGGCTCCTGTGTGAGAAAGGAATGGTTTAAAGTAGGTAAGGGACATATGAATACAGTCTCCATATTACTGATGTTACAGGTTTAAAAAATGTATAGGCACATGAGTGTGAACAGCTCATTGAACTGTAGGATTAAATACCAGCAAAAATCATCCTAGATTGGTATGGCATGACAGGAATCTACATTTTCTATTTATACCTCTGATTTAGCTGATAATGTATAGCCAAAAGCTTTTGTCATAGCATCGTGTTCTCACTTACATCATCATCTGATTTCCAGATCAGAATACCAAAAGTTCAGTCTAAAAGAACTGCATGAGTTTGTATCTCTCTTAAGGATATTCGGTGCTGTGCACATGGAGACACCACAGATAGGATGGGTGGTGGGATAGGTGAGTGTATGGCAGAATGCCCTTGGATTTTGACATAAATGTAGAGATTAATTAGAGTTACTTATTCTAATTATCAAACAACACCAAGAATATGGCATGACAGAATTTATCTCTAAAGATGCATTTACATTAACAAGCAGTGAAGTGAGAACAGAGACACAGGATGAAACAGTCAGTGTTGAAGAACCTACTTCCACTCTAAATGGGTTTTAGGGATGGGGACATTCTGGACTCACAGGGACTGAATGCTCATTAGCAACTGGAGTCCATCTTCTGGTGTTTTTTAATCCTAAAGGAATGCAGTCTGTGCACTGCACCACCACCCTGCAACATGAAGCAAATGAAGTGGTGATGGTCAGAAAATTCACTTTGAAAATGCATTCTTGATGCAATTTTAAAAGCTGCATTAGATATACCTGGGAATTCCAGGCATGAGACGAGATTTTCAGTTCATCAGTGATATAAAATGCTTAATTTCTGTTTTACTAGGCATCTATGCTCACTGAGGGCCAACCAAGCCAGCGAAGTGGAATGGGCTTCTCCCTTGTGAGTCCCTCTTTTGCGAGGCTGTGGAGTTTATCACCTCTATCACCAGTTACAGACTCAGGAGTCAATTCTTAGGAAATAATCTTAGAAGATCAAGACAGAAGTCATGTCCAATTCTTCTTTAATTTTCTAATGTAATATGCATTCATTTACCAGTGTACGAAAGAGAGGCAGGCAGAAAATAAGGATTTCTGGTTAGTATTATTAGTGCAACTCTTAAGTGTCAGCTCTGTCCAGGATCTGTCCCTCAAACCTTTTTCCCCAATGGGGATTTAAGTAGATTGCTAAGTATTTGACAGACCTCAGTATCAAGATCAATACTGAATTAGAAGACATAGCTAAGCACAACAGGGGGAAAATAATTAACAAAATTAAGGAGGGTTTTGCTCTATGGGGAACTATTAAAGTTATCTTTATGGGGTCATGTAAATGTAATAAAGATTCTGCCTGCACCACAATTTAATTCTGTATCAGAAATGGTCCCTGTAGATGTACCAAAAGATTATTTTACTAAAATTGAGTGCCTATCGTCTTCTGGACTAAAGGAAAGGGGAAGGAAATCTTAAAAGTAGAAAGTCATTAATTTTACACAACATAGATTTAAAGCTGCCTACATTCCATCTGTATCAATGGTATTCAGTTGGTTCAGATGCTGTTTTCCCAAATCCATATGGAGAACATAATGAGATATATATATATATATGTGCTCTAGGATGATATACCTGCTCTTCATGACAGAATTTGACCAACTATTTTTGTATTTTAAGAACATAGAAAATGGTAGAAAATTATGTTAGAAAAATCCCAAATAACAGATACGTTTCTGTAAGTGTTTGGGTTAATTCTACTTTAAAAAAACAGAATGCAGACGTGATTTTAATTTGCCTTGTTACAATAAATAATTCAGAATGTAGTGTGATGTTTTAATGTATCTTGTAGAGATGTGTGCAGCAAACCTGAATTGTTCATTACAGATTTAAATTTTTCTAACTAAATGCTAGCATGAGCTCTCTGAGGATCTGCTGTTCTTTTTTGCCTCTTCCTTTTCATTAGTGCTTTTCCAATTACACTGAAAACAATTTAATCAGATCAGAAGTTCTCTTAAAATAACGTCAGTCCTTTTCTTAACTCAAAAACAAGGCTATCATGAGAGAATATCAAACTGAATTAATTTTGCTCTGTTAACGCCATGTGGATGGTGACCTTCATCTCACATCTTACTGTGGTTGATAGCATCCATCTAGTATCTGAGGTTTGATCATTAGTGGAAAGATGATGGTGCTGCCTAAGCTGGGAGTCCTGAGGACACTTTGTGGGTTCGCACTCTGACTGTATCACAAATCCATGTCACTGCTGTTCCCTGTACATTCTGCTAATGAGAGCCCTGGATGCAAGTGCAGGGAAGCCACAGCATGCTCCCAGACTATACTTTCTGGCACCTATTGTGTCTCTCTTGCTTAGTTTCTGATTCCTGGAATTTTTAACCCAGTCTGAGAAGAATCATCTTTGCCATTTCATCAAACTGTCCCTCCACCAAGTGTCAGGTCAACATAAAATATTATGTGAGACTTTTTGGCCTAATCTGATAATGTTAATCTGTCAGATCAGTCTGTGGTGGCACAAGGAGTTTCCTTGCTTGAATAAAGGTTTAAAGGATTGGACCTCTAGTCTCTACAGTGAACTGGTGTTGCACTAAATACTGGTACTCAGTAAGTACACATAATAAATCATGATTAAACCTCTAGTCACTTTTCTTCAGGACTGATAATGTTCAGTTACCACAATTTGTCCTCTGCTTCTAAATTACCACTAAACTAGAACTTTTTTCCAAAGTTTTAAATAAACATCATCTTGAACTAGGAAACAAGCACTGCAATTATTATCATCAGTCTAGGCTGGGGTCCCCTTGTCTGTAGTGGCACGTGCTGCAGAAGGCAGTATGAACAGGAGGAAGATGCAGACTCATGCAACTCTCATGAAAGTCACAGAATCACACAGAATCACAGAATGTTAGGGATTGGAAAGGACCTCGAAAGATCATCTAGTCCAATCCCCCTGCCGGAGCAGGAACACCTAGATCAGATCGCACAGGAAAGCATCCAGGCGGGCTTTGAATGTCTCCAGAGAAGGAGACTCCACAACCTCTCTGGGCAGCCTGTTCCAGTGCTCTGTCACCCTTACTGTAAAGAAGTTTTTTCTCATATTCAAGTGGAACCTCCTA
>WKFP01013736.1:434109-461609 GCA_011057875.1 Pterocles orientalis
CCCTGGGGGACTCCACTAGATACAGGCCTCCAACTAGACTCCATCCCATTCACCACAACTCTCTGGCTTCTTTTCTCCAGCCAGTTCACAATCCATCTCACTACCCGATCATCCAGATCACACTTCCTCAGTTTAGCCGCAAGGCTGCGAAGAAAAATCAGCTGGCCTGGTCCATGACACAGTCTTCTGTACCCCAGGTACAGAACGTATAGGTAGGCTGTTTGCATGTGAGCTGTTTTTTGTGTTACAGATATGGCAACGCGGATAGGTGGAGCCCAATGGGGAGTACTCTGGGCTGTCTTCTGCTCTTTTTTCTGGTGCAGTATGGACACAGTCTAATTCTACAAACAACCCTTTTAGATGCAGTGAGCAGAACTGAGCACAGTATTCCAGAGGAGGTAAAATATTTATAATGTCATAAAATGCGATGACATTTTATTTTCTGCCTTATTATCACCCAATTTCAGATACATCCAAACACCTTGCCTGCTTTTGTCAAGCACAGACATTTTTGAGTTTAGAACCTCACTGAGCACATACAAGGATGATTCCTCCTTATATGTTTTATTTCATCAACTTTCATGTTGCTTATTCAGGTAGTTTTGTCAGGTCATTCTGAGATTTTTATAGTCTTTTTGAGCCTTGTGTGTCTGAACAACTTTCATCACCACAGAAAGTTACAGTCAATACATTGCTCATTAATAAAGCTGCATGTAATCAAAGTGAGGCATTCATAGACTTTGGGACTAAACAACAATTTTGGCAGAATCTGAATAAACTTAGTGAAAACACTTTCTTTCCTCCTCAGCACGATTAACTGAAAATACATTATAGGAAAAACTATTTCAGAGTTGCTGTTCTGGGAATCATGGTGATGTGTGATCTTGATGAGTGGCTGTCTTCTGAACGACTACTAGGGATAAGTGTTCATGTGAATTTTTACCATCTTCAGTGAGCCTCAGCTGGACCAGCTGCCACATAACCTGCTGTGGTCTCAGTGTGCGTGCATAGTGTTGAGACTTCCCTTGCTATTTCTTCCTGCAACTGTCCTTGCTAAACTGAAGGGTATTTCCAGAACTCAGGAGTGCTATTTGCAACTTCTCCCCATGGCTGCCTACTTTTTGCTGTCTAATATTCAGTGACAAATTGATAGGCTCATCCTTAATAACTTCCTACTCACTCATGAGCCGAAATGCTGTGAAAAATGTGAAGGAGGATTTTTAAGGGCAGATGCCCCATCCCTGGAAACATTCAAGGTCAGCTTGGATGGGGCTTTGAGCAACCTGATCGAGTTGAAGATGTCCCAGTTCATTGCAGGGAAGCTGGACTAGATAACATTTAAAAGTCCCTTCCAACCCAAACCATTCTGTGATTCTTTGATTCTACGACATTGCAGCTCCACTGAATCACCACTGACTTGTGAGAGAAATGACTGCTTGGATGACAAGCAGCCTCCACAAGTCCAGTCTATTCAACATATTCAGACATCTGTTTGAGCACCTCTTTCCATCCT
The DNA here is from genome assembly GCA_011057875.1 of Pterocles orientalis. Taxonomy (NCBI): domain Eukaryota; kingdom Metazoa; phylum Chordata; class Aves; order Pterocliformes; family Pteroclidae; genus Pterocles; species Pterocles orientalis. The sequence goes on from WKFP01013736.1 coordinate 435,623, forward strand.
ACGCTTCATACTCAGGGTCTGGGGTGCTAATTTCTTTACTAACTTGCCTTTATGGTCATCGATATTTTTGCAAATTGTTTGGTAAAAACAAACAAAACCAACATGCAAACCTGCAGCATTTAGCTCCCTTTGCATGACTATAATTAGTAATACAAGCAGTTGAGAATTAATAAAATAGGCTGTTTATGCTCAAATCCTATTCTTTTAAGTTATGTTGTGAATTTCATCATTTGCAAACATCTATGCCAAAATCTGTCACCTGGGTGTTTCTAAATTAAGGACTCAGAGCTGTGCAGGCTTCTGTGTAAGGAAGCAAAACCACCTACTTGTAAAGACACACTCTAAAAAATCCCCCTGGTCTGCAGTGATGCAATTTTGGGACACACTAACACAAGAAATATAAATGATACCCGAGTCTTTCATTCCAGACACTCTGTCTCCTTAATGATACATCAGAGTATTTTCATCCACCCTCTCCTGCTAAATCATTGGTAGTATTGGCTAGATATTGATGATAAATGTATCATATTGATAGCTAAATATTGGTAGCTAAATGTATCATAATGCATCATTGTAACATCTCCAATACCTGCTGACAAATGGCTTCACTCTCTTGCTACAACAGCAATTTATGAAAGAATATAATATAAACTTCAAGATAAACTCCCACAATTTGAAGAGAATGCCTCTTTTTACACTTTATAAATAGAAGCAAAGATTGTACATCTCCTCCAATATCTGTGTTGAAATGGTCTAGTCTAATTCCCAGAAGGACAAGTATAGAGATCAAAGGGGAGCTCTTTGCTGGTCTAAATTGTCATAACTCCAGGAGAGCTACAGCAATTTACTCCAGAGAAGGATCTGTCCCCAGCAGCCTGCCTGCTGTTACCTCCCCACCTTTCAAGCCTTACCAAGGTTATTTTTTTCTCTCTTTTTTGCAAGGAGCCAACACCCAAAGATATCTACCCGCTTGGGAATCCCCAAAATGGAACAGATGAAGAATCCCATCTTTTAAAATAAATTATCTTAGTGATCTGCAGCAGGTGCTTCTCCTCTTTCAAATTTTTTCCAAAGGGGCGTGGCATTAGTTTCTAATCATAAAAAGTTTTAAGTCATTTATTCTATGGTAGGAAGCTTTTATGAGCCAGATCAGACACTGACCTGATTCTGCTTTTGGCAGAACTCACACTCATTAGCACCTTGTGGTAGGCAGGTGGAGGGGTAAAAGATTCCAAATAAAATGCTGTCAAAATATTTTCAAAATGTTTTCAAAACATTTCAATAGCCATTTTCCACGAAACACAAGTGGAAGATTCAAAACAGGTGACGGTGAGGCACACAGTTTATATTAGTGCTCACACTTCCACCTCTCTCACACTTCCACGTCTGAGTTCATTTGTCTCCAAGTTGTGCTTGTAAAACCTTTATGTATCACCATCATTTATTTCTGGTATAGAATAAATGTACACATGCATTTCATCTAATCAAGGCAGTGTACAGGCAGGAACTAGCTGACAAAGTGTTCCTCATAATCTTTTAATGTACCTCTTCTTTTTCCCATATTCCCTTCAAATGTCATCTCCTCTTGTCTTCTGTCAAACTGTTGCAAGCATGAAAATAATAAATAATACACACTTTGTATTCCAGCAACTTTATACAAGTGCTCTTAACATATAAGCTCTCCACTGAGACAAGGGAGAGAAAATTTGAGTTGTAGCTCTCTTATCTTAAAATGAGTGAGAAACCATTATGCTCCATTTGTGCCACATGCCGCAACCAGTGCCTGAGAGCTGAAGGAGGGAAGATCTTCCCTCAGTACATACAGCACCAGTATATTGACAGCAACACTCTGTTTCCTCCTCCAGATACTTCAGACTCTCAGGAATTTGGCTAGACCTTCCTGGGCTGTCCTGCCTCCACTTTCAGGGTGCTGCAACACCAAATTAAAATGAGAATTAATAGAAGGTGCCAAGAATCTAGCAGCTCTTTGCTGGCCATGGATACCCTGGCCAGTGAAGACAGCCTTAAGGTCTCTCTTGCTCTTCTCGTAACACAGAGAGAAAGCCAAAAGGGCCTTCGTGTGGCACCTAGGCTCCCCTCTGCAGAAGCAACAGGGATTGCTGGAGGGCAAAGGGGACTGATCAAGGACTTCATAATTTAATAAAACAAATTAGCAAATGCCAGTCAGCCACTGGTTCTAATGAAATGGTTTAAGGTAAATAATCACTTATACATTTACACATAAAATCAAGCAAACCCTGGCATATTCAGCTATGTGTTTGTACAGCAAACCTGAGCATATTTCTCAACTCTAAGACAAGGCAGTTCCTCTAAATGCACCTGTTTGGTTTTGTGTGCTTGTTTGTTTCCCTTTCTTTCCAGCTGCTCACACAAACAATAAATGACTAAGTAACACCATAATTGTAAAACAAGCTGCACAGCACAAAGCTGTATTTACTGGAATGGCGTCACATTATTGTTTCCATTCCATTAAATGTTTACTTTAGCCCTTTTATAACCCTTAGAGGTATAAAGATTATCCTTCCAGCCTCAAAGAAATGCAGTAGGAGGCAATTTTCCAAGTGGGGCAAAAAAGTTGTGCACACAAGTCTCGTTATTCATGCACTCAATTCCTGCCCACACCTGCCTCTCCCAGCTTTCTCAGCAAGATGCAGCAAGATTTAGAAAACAAAGCGATAAAACATTTTGGCCTGAGTGTCAGTGAAAAGAAGAGGATGCTGTTTCTCATCAATTATTCTGTATTATGATTTGATGTACTTCATTCCCTGCACATTTTAAGCAAAGCATTTGCAGTACATAGGATTAATACATACAAGCAGAACAATTTCCAACTTGATGGTGTGAGATTTGGGCTATGTTCTTCCCTTTTGTAACAGCAGATTGTTTTGTTTTGTTTTATTTTATTTACCAGCAAGACACAGAGAAGGAATGCGCTGAGGATTCTAAAAATCAAGGAATTAAACTCAAGCATTCAAAGGGCCCAGCTGTTACTTGGGAATGTTACACAGAAATGAAAAACCTCTGAATATTACGAGTTATTGCTGGCAAATGTTAACAGTGATATGCTGGCAAAAGAGCTCAGGGTAATCATAAACTCAGAAAACAGGTCACTTACATCATGTTATGTTTGCATTGATGAAGGCACAGAAATCTTCGTAGATCCGGGTCAATAAACATGAGAACAAGGTGCAACATTTGTTGTGATTCTGGAAATAAAGAGATGGTGACTATATTTCACAAGGATGCATTTTACAGATCCTTGATAGTCTTTACCTGCTCACAGTAATTTAAGTTTCTGATTTTAATCAGGATTAAAAACAGTGGGAAGGAAAACTTAATTTAAATAGCTGATTTTATTCTTGCTTTGCATTTGTACTTGGTAATTAACTTAGTTCTCATTGACTGGCATAATAATTAACACAAGCTGATCTGCAACCATATTTGCAATGTATATTTGATACATTTCAATTTTTTTATCATATAAATATACACAGCAAGAGTACAAGAATTATTGTAATTTGTCCAGATGCTTACGTTTTACATTCATATTATTTCAGAAAATGGCAAAAGACTTTTCTAACCATAATTTTACTTGGGGTTTGTATCAAAATGCACCAGAGTGGAAACTGAAAATAAATTTAAATACATGAAACTTGTTGAATTAATTGTATTTAATTGTCTTAAACATACAGCATCACTTTTTTTTTCCTTATAAAAAGGAAATATATTTAAAACTAGCCAGATTACTAAATGAATGAAGTGGATACATTATCTAGTGACCTGAGAGATTATTTCCTGTCTCCAGCAGCTAATATTTAGATGTCTAACATGCAGATAAATGGCTAGTGAGATTATCAGGGATGCCTATGGGGGCTAGTGCCTCACTTCCCTAAAGTCAATAGGAGCTAGACATTTAATCTGTATGAGGGATTTTGAAACTCCCACTGGTCATATGTCTCCATCTCCAGGCACCAAAATATCTTTGGAAATCCGTCCCCTCATCATTAGGGTTTTCTCCATGTTATATTCTCCACTTTTAAAATTCACAGACTAGAAGAGAATACAATCCTGCATTTTCAGCCTTTCAAACTATTTCTGAATTTTGCTTGAACAATGATAATTAAATGATAGAAATATCTGCTTTACCTGCTTGTTCAGCAAAAACAAACATCAAAGAAGACAGAGGCTTTTCTGTGGTAAGTAATTTGAAAAAGTGCAAAAACAAATATCTGCATCACAATAAAGGCAGAAAAAGTAATACGTTTCTGGGTTTGAAGATGTAATACGTTTCTGGGTTTGAAGACATAATAATTATTTTAGTAAAGTCCATGTTGACCCTAAAAATTTAATGTCTTCCTACTAATTCCCCAAGCAGCTTTGTTTGAGACACTGAGTAGAAGAATCTTTCTGACATACTGAAACAATGCTGAGGAAGTCTAAGCTTTAACAGAGGTTATCAGTGTTTTACTTCTGATTTCAGTTTTATTTTTGATGCATTTAATTTCACGCGATTTTTTAAATTAAATACAAACATCGAAGTTTAATCTAACTTCTGAACACTTCTAGAAATTCCCTGCAACCACACAGTGGGTCTGGGCTGCTGGTACAGTCACTGGGGCACTACATCTCTCCAACTAGAACCTAAGCAAGGCACTGCAGAAAGTGCCAGTGTAAAATCCATACCTACCATCTCAAATTTGGCCTTTCAATGCATTCTCTGATGTACTTTCAGGTGCTTCCTTATACTCAGGATACCTTGCCTGAACTCTCTAACACATTTAACCAGCTACATCTTTTATTTAAAAGCCTAAATGCATCAGTGCCCCTACTTTACCCAGTAGGGCAGCAGTTTGAGATTTTACCTTGCCTGAATTCCCTCTTATGTCAAGGAAGGTCTCCTAAGACAGGGTCCATACAACCAGGCGAGTGGAGACTTTCTCTAATGGGAGCCCTCCCTAATCCACCTGCTGGGGTTTTACCGTTTTGCATATGAACATTTTCCCACAGGGAGGTAATCTAACCACTTGCCTGCATTGTCATTCTTCTCTCTCTCTGCTTCAGTCATGTGGAATTATTGCAGCAAACAAGAAGCAGAAGTAACAGGAGAAAAACAGGTTTTCCACACCTAATATTTTCTGTACTTCTACCAGGGATGGTTTCCCAGCAGGAAAAACTGTGCATTGACACACGTTCTTCTAAATCCAGGGCAGGTTTGGTTAAGCTGTGGAGTAAACACAACAGCAAATAACCACTTCAAAGATGATGAAAAGACAGAAAGTCTTGCTGGGATTTCTAAAGTAGTCACAGGTGTGGTATGCTGTGTGTGGTCAGCACTAAGGTGTTTCTCAGCATACCTAGAGGAATTTTCCCCACGGTTAATATTGGAAATGCAGTGCCTATAGACTTCAAACATCTCCAGGACTAAAACAGAGTTGAGGTTGGGGGAGAGGGGAAGTGCCACCTTTTCAATTTAAGCTTTCAGTGTGTGATTCATCTCATCTAACTTCACTCATTTGTAGATTATGAATCTTCCAAACAGTTTTAGGTACCCAACTTACACATCGCAAACTGTACTATAGACATATCTGTTTCTCTTGAGTGTAAGAGAAGCCTAGCAGGCACAGACTAAATACCTAATCCTGATTCAGCTTAATTTAAGCAAGATAAGACTTGCTACTAAAGTGTAATTCATGTGTACCTGATATTTCAAGGGCTTAGTTTCCCTGCCATGCTTATGTTTTCTGCTGGATTAGGCATGATTGCTCCAGTATGTACTTTGAAAGCTTTATATATATTTAAAATAATAAATTGTCTTTCTGAAAATAGGAAGCTTTTCATTCATCACTGAAGACTAGAAATATGAAAATCCCGTTAAACGGGTTTGATCAGGCTCATTTTAGCAAAATCAGTATTGCTATAATATTTACAGTGTGACATTTTGTTGTAATTATTTCTAGCATTTCCTGCACCCTGATGCCCTGTGTGTAAGAAAAAAGTAAACATACCTCTATCTCACCTTCCTTCCCCATAAAAAAACTTAATCAGGACTTCAGTTTTACAGTTCATTCTCAACAGGTGGATTTCAAATCCTGCAGCTGAGTCTGCAGTACAAGAGCCTGGTTCCTCAGTTTAGGTGTGTCCATTTTGACAAGCAGACTTTTAGGGATGGAGGGAACTACTAAGATTGTCTGGCCTAGACTTCTGCACAGATTTCACTTGCTAATTTCTACACCGAGCCTTAACTTGTACTTAACCTAAAGCATATTTTACAGAAAAACATCCAGTCTTAAACACCTCCAGCTCCCTTACACACCAGTAGTTTTAACTGTATTTAATTGCTCAGTCCTTAAAATTTGACCCCTTAATTCAATCCTGATTTTGTCTAGTTTGAGCCTGCAGTTGTATCCTACTGCTCATTCTTTCTGCTGTGTCATGAACCTGCTGTTATCAGAAATTCCATCTCTATGTAGACTACAGATTGAACAAATCCCCTTTTCTTTTCTTACTAAATACTGTTAGTTTCTTATGCCTTGATGCTGGGGGTATGTTTTCCAGGTAATGTATTACTCCCGTAAATTGTTCTGAGCCTTAAAAGTTTCTTTCCCATTTTAAAGTGTTATTCCAGCCAGAGCCCCACTCTTTTGGCATTTCTAGATATTAAGGCTCCTGCATAATAGTGATGTGTCAGTATATTAATGGATGATACCTGCTCTCCTGCTCTCTGTCAGCCATGGTATTATAGCTGGGCTCATGTTCAGCTGGTTAGTCATCACCCAACAGTCCTTTTCCAGAGTTACTAGTTTGCAAGTCACAGTTTTTTCCTTCTGTAAGTCTGACTTACATTCTTTACTCCTACATGTATGTCCCTGACTTTTCCAGCATCGAAATCATGTATTTTGACTTAGTTTATTTCATCCAGGAAACCAAGTTGCTTTACAGAACTAATCTGTTCTTATTACTTACAATGTCAACAACATTTGTGCCAGCAGCAGGCTTTATGAGCAATTATTTTGTTCTTCCTCTCAGATGATTAATAAATATATCAAATATCTTAGGCCTGGTGAACAGATTCCTGCAGAACTAACCAGAAACTCCTACATTATAATTATCCAATTATAACACACCAATTTCCAAACTATTTAAAATGTGCTAAACTGATACAGTGCTAAATTTTAATCACAATATAGCATGATTTTGTGCCAGTTGCTTTACAGTGTCAAGCTATGTCATGACTGTGTTTATCTCTGTCAATAAAGATTGCTATTAAAAGCATACATTTTTGATCTCCCTTAGACTTTCTAAATATTGCTTCATCTTGATGTACACTCTGCAGATACCATTCTCCTTTTTTACTGACTCGGGAGAAACTTTCAGAACATCACATGCGGCACCATAAGCTGTATTAGCATGATCTGCCTCTTTGGTTCCAGTGACTTTCCAGTCTTCCACCTTTGTGTGCTACCAACATGTTCCTGTCTGCTAAGCACTGGCAAAGATTGTTTCTTCATTAGAGAATATTGTCCTGAGTGTTCAGTCTCTGGTAAGAATTGCATTTTTCAGATGTGTCCAAAAAAGGAGGAATCCCCTTTGCCGGTATTTAAACTTTGCACTGAAGCATGTGATCAGTCAAACCCACACAGATGTCAGCCGACGTCCGTGAGTTTCATGGGTTTGCTTTGCATTGTACCACAGAAAGGATTCAATTAAAACTCAAGTTAATAACTTAGGAATCAAGCAGGCATTGAAGACAGGCTTCAACACATTTATACAAAAAGTCTTTAAAAATCATGAATCTTTGTAATGACTCAGAAGGAGATAAATAAGCAAATGTGTAAGTGTATATAAATACACAAAATCTACCTCTCTTCTTTCCAAAGAGATTGATCATATGCAGCTTTATTCTGTGAGTTATTTAAACATCAGATTGGAATTTAATCTTTTACTGGAGATTTTATTATATCCAGTTATTGTCAAATCAATATTTCATTTTATTTCATTCCAATGAGAATCACTTACATGATATTTTTATTTTAAAATAAACACCCAATTAAAACAGAAAATCTTTCTCAAAGGTGGGACAAAAAGAGAGCAGCCAAAATAAGGTTAGTGACAGGTTCATAATCAAAGCCTCTCGCTCTATTGAGAAATAAACACTTGTGTGGATTTTCAGTGTGTTTTACAGTCTTAATGGCTGTCAGGTCTCCCTTGATTGACCCTGAATAAAATCTAACTGGGGGTGACAAAAAAATATGTCCATCAACTTTGCTCATGCATTACAACATAAAAATTGACTGGAGTCATTGACTACAGGTAGCAATGAGCAAAACTACACAAGATAAATACTCTGGTTTGTAGATACTCATTCACTCCACTTTTGTCTGCCACCTTGATTTTTGGATTGGGCATTCATGGATAAAAAGTAGGTGATCTGAAAAAATCGTGTGTGTCTTTTAAAAGACAGTGTCGTGTTATGTTACTCCCTTCACAAAAATTTATGTTACATGGTGCTAGACCATGGGCTAAGCTTAATGTAACTTGATGCATTAAAAACTGCACATCATGGTTGTAATGTGTGTCAGAACAATGAATTGTTATATCACATATCTCTTCATTTGTAGGTACGGGACCCATGGAAATCATTCACAAAGGGATATATTATCCTTTTGATGAACGCACATAAATCCCTTTTTCTCTCAGTACTTCCAGCTCTTCACCTAATGGTTGGTCTGAGCTAGGAAAAAACGCTTTTAAAAAAGCATCAAGTTAACTAAAAAGGTTTGAATTGTAGCTTAGCATTTATTATAGGCACAGTTTAACCCTGAAACTGTATGAGAGGGCTGTTTTGTAACCTGTGCTCCCTAGTGGTGTAATATTTGAGGAATCACCATTGTTGCTTTCTTTACCTAGGGTAAATTGTACTGTCACTATAACTTTGTTGAAGATGAGTAGGTTTGCTTCTGATTTTATACTCTCACATCCCAGTGGACTACTTCCTTTTCACAGAAGCATAGATGAAATCAGAATCCATCCCAGTGGTGTTTGGAGAAGGTACAAAGGCAGAAACAGGAACAGACTTTGCTCCCACCTCTTCTCAGCTTCTCTCTGGTGTCTCCTTCCTCCTTTACTTAACTTCCGAAGGTAATCAAGCCTCTCCTCTAGCAAAAAACAGCTCACACTTGATTCACCAAGTTCAGCATGTATCTTGCAAACTCTGCAGCAGCAGCAATTAATTTTATCCTCATCCCTTTCCACGGCCTGTGCCACTTGCTTGTATTTGTGGCACTGAACAACTCTCTAAGGATTGGGGGGTGGGGGGAGGAATCTGTGGGAGATCATTTTGACCTGTGATGATCACCTGATAAGAAGGTGAGTCAAGAGATCTACACTACCAGTAATACTGGTACTATGTTTTATGCTCACAACCAGGGAAATTCACTCTTGTGCACTTAAATGGTGCCTAGCTTTGCACTGGACAGCTCTACTGAGGTTAATTTTATCTACCAAATATATAAAAAAAATTAAGGAGCACTACTAACTTTTATTCAAAATCTAATCTTATTTATGTAACACCCTTAGGGAGGCTGAATTAAATTTGCTTTTCCTACAAAACAAGATAAAATTTTAAGACTAAATAAATTTTCAAATTTTGTTTTATCATAAATGAAAATTAAATTACATTCAAACTGCACAGATGGTTTTGATGGATAAACAAAATAGTATAAAAGCTCATTGAGCATCTACTTATTAAAGTAATGGTCTCTGTCCTCAGCTGAAGCAAACATACATTTGGCATTGCTACAGCCATAGGTTTTTCAAGCTGTCTAAACCAACTGGTAATGGACAAGATGATGGAAACTGCCACTGGGGTTCAGTGTACTTTAGAGATGACTGCACTCCTTCTGCAAGGTACACTCTGACCTCAGCAGCATAGATGGAAATGGCATAATACTTCTAAATTGAACTATATTATCTGACAAACATGTTGGCTCTATAGTCCAAATGAAATAGTGATATAATACAAAATAGCTCCACTGCAAAGCCCTGTCATTTCAGAAACTCCCTTACTAAAGCCAAGGAAACAAATTAAAAAGTGAGGAAGGGATATGATGAGATACAGCATTGACAAGACTTACTAAATGCATGTCTCAGAAGTTGTGCATTTCTTAAGAAAAGAACTAGTCTTAATTGGGAGACATTAACTGGGAATTACTAATATCAGAGGGACTTGTGGCATATAGCAATGCTTTTGAATCTCTTTTGCTCTTTTCTTGTGAAAAAAGTGTATGTGTGGCATTAACTTCTCAAGCTGGTCTTTCACAGAGAATGTTGTGAGTTGTAGGAAGTGATTTGCAGCCTGGTATTTTCCCTTTCATGCGAAATGAGCGCACTGCGAACATTTCAGATTAAACATCTATTACTATTTTTTTAGGTGTGCAGAAATCTGAGCTCATCAGCTGATTAGCTGTTTCCAGTCCTCCACTCTTAAGTAAAATGGGAATGAGCAGTAAGTGCTATGCGTGCTCTTATCCGGAAGGAATAAACAAGAATCAGCTAGATTTTTTAGACAGAAGGCAGAGTACATTGGCAGTGACAACTACACCTGCTCAACTAAATACATGCAAATCATGTATCAAACTGCCTTGAAATATTCCTTGAGAAAAATGAAAAGTGAGACAACCGGATGACCCTGGTCAGAGTACAGCAGCTGCAGCTTCACATGTGAGATGCTGTCCTGGGTTCAGCTGGGACAGAGTTAACTTTCTTCACAGTAGCTAGTAAGAGGCTGTGTTTTGTATTTGTGCTGAGAAGAAGGCTGATAACAGTGATGTTTATAGTTGCTGCCAGGACATTCAAGGTCTTTTCAGTTTCTCTGCTGTGCCAGGGTCTGTGGGTACAGGAGGAGCTGGGAGGGAGCACAGCCCAGTTACTAGCCTAGGATTCAATCTTAGGTTTAGGATTGCGACCCAAAGTGGCCAATAATCTATTCCATATCATGCACATCGTGCCCAGTATATAGGTGAGGGCTCTCTGGAAGCTCATGCCGTTTTATTCCAGATCACCCTTTCTGCTCCAGGTCATGTTGCTCTGAGTGGTCCCTCTATCTGGGTCATCTCCCTCTCTCGGTCAGCTCTCGGTCTGGTACCCTCAGGCTGTTTTCTCCATCCCAGGAGTGCAGTTTTGGGACTCTCCCTGCTCTGGGATCATTAGCCAGGAACAGGCTGAGCCTTGGTCATTGGACAGTGAACAGTATCACTGTGTATCAGTCACTTGTATATTTGGGTATATTATTATTTTCAAAATTATTGTAGTTTAGTTATTAAATCATTCTTATCTCAACCCATGAGTCTTTTTTCCCTTTACTCCTTTAATTATCTCCCCCATCTTTGGGATGGGGGAGGGTGAGAGAGCAGCTGTGTGGAGTTGGTAAACCCATGACAGTTGCTGGCAAGGAACAATCCAGGAGAATATGTAAAGATACATGTAAGGATCCCACATATCAAATGACTTGCTCCATATGTCAGCATAGCTAGAGCATCAGCAAAGCAAGTTTAGGCAACAGCGTGCACATAATGACTTAGGGCTATTAGATCTTACGAAATACCTTCAACCAGATGCAACACAAGCAGAATGCTGCCAAAATTCACTGAGGAATTGACACTTTCTGTACCACCCAAAAAGTATAATAGGATTCACAATCTTCATAAGAGAGTGTATTCAATTCTGGTGTAATGTCACTGATTCACATGGAAACGTATCTATGACTGACTGGGCTAGAAATTGTTTCAAAGGAGTTCTGGAAATAATAAAAACCCCCTTTAATTAAAAAAGGAGTGTCTGTCCTGGAAAGCATTATACATACTTTTCTGGATATCCAGATACCCAGACCCTTAGAAATAAAATTACAAATTTAAAAGTGTTAATTTATAATTTTCGGTGCTAATAGAAAGATGTGTTAAAGTAGATCACACTTTCAGACACATTTTATGATATCCTTCAGCACGCACTAGTAACACTTTTTTCAAGTTAACCTCATACGCGCTTAAATCTGAACTCAGACATGGTTATCATCTGTTTAGTTATCTGAATTGCTGTAAGAAAACAACTGCATTCTGCTTCTAAGATTCAGCAGCTGAGCCTAAACACTGTCAGTGATGCAAGTTAATGCTTCATGGCTAAAAGTAAAATATTTGTAGTACTTGGAAACATGAGTTACTTTTCTTAGTGCTGCTGCTTCTAGGCAATTTTTATTTTCGTGCTGTTATTTGTTGTTGGCCTTCTCACTTATGGAATGACTACATCAAATACAAAAATGACATCGAAGGCTATTTTTGAAAAAATAATTGATGTGAAGGTGCAGGGTGGTAACGCAGCTTTCAATGCAGCAGTCTGTTATTTTCAAGGCTTATGCAATGTAAGTGGAAATCATGCTGCTTTGAATTGTTTAGAGAACAGGTTCAGTCCTGGCATGACTTGATACAGCTTTCTAGAGACAGATTAATAGGATCGGAGCTTCTGTCAAAGTAAGGGGATGCATTTTCTCTTGTACTTGCCAGACTGCTGCTCTCCTTCCTCCTCCTCCTGCAAGGGTGATGGCAGGTTTGCACATCAAATACAAAATATATCTCTGAACTCATCTGCAGGTCATAGTTCTTCATGGGGTTATGCAGGCTGCTGATTTTGAGACCTGCGGCTCCCTGCAGGGACAACCTGATGAGCCAAGGCTGCATTTGGGCTTGCCTGGCTCACAGGTCCCCAGGGAGGTTTGCCAGACTCTGTAACTCAGGGGTCACATTTGTCCTCTTCTACGGATAAGACATAACTCCGTGGACTTGAGCCCCCTTGGCCCTCTCTATACCATGTCTGAACAGGGCCCGATGATGCCAGCTGCACTCCCAAAGCTGCTGGCTCATGACCTGTAACAGGCATGTCACCAAAAGCAACACAACATCCTCCCTTGCAGGCAGGATTTTTCAAGAGATATCAGTCACTGGCATTGTCAATAGTAAGGGCAAGCGACCAACACAGGATGAAAGGATGCTATACTTAACTGAATAAATAAATTCAGTGAAGCAGTTTTTTTCTTTCTTATTGATTTCAATGCTCAGTCAGAGGAAATTCTTTCAAACACAGACCCAAAGTTTTTTTTTTTTTTTATAGTTTGACCCCCTATGTGGTTAGCCTCAACTAAGTATAATAACGAAGGAAAACAGCCCTTTGAACCATCAGTTGCTTATAACTCCAGGACTGAGCTGCCAGTGCTAATGTTGCCTCTTTATTTGTTTCTACCTGTTGTCACCTGACACTAAGGGGACAGACAGGTTCTTATAGACATCCTTGGCAGAATGATGACAGCACTAAATCGTAGTTACAATTTAAGCTTTATTTTCTCAACAGGACTTTATGAGTAGTACAGCACAGAATTCATGAATAGAACAGCACAGGATTTCTAGAAGCAGAATCAGTGTGGTACAGTTTATCAGTAGCATAATACAGACTTTTATAGCACGACTTAACTTATGGTTTCTAAGGTTCACCTGGACCCTCTGCGGATTGGGTTGGATCTTAATATATGCCTTGCTGCATAACAATCATAACCTAGACTTGAGAATCGCATAAAAGATTTACGAGTCACTCCCTTCAGAGGAAGCAGAGGATGGTGGAGGTGACCCTGACCCCCTGGGGGTCCCAGTCGCACTGTCCAGCACCAGTTCTGGTCCAAGTTTCCCCTTAGGACTTGCAACTGCTTGGTTTTACACGGAGTGCTCTGTCACGCTCCCCTGTTCTGTGGTGAGGCCATCAACAACACCGGGCTGGCCGGGTGCCTAGGACCTTCAAGGCCGGCAAGGGAGGGAGTAGTCGGCCTGGTGCCCAGCAACCCTGAGGCTCATAGGGAGGGGAAGAAGAAATCTGGTTAGATTGCTTACTTGGCGCACAGGACCTTCAGGCCTGATAATGAGGGGAAAGGGAATGAATACATGACTTGCTCGGTCCCAGAGGATGGCTGCTTGTGCAACGTCTCCAGTTCCGCTCACCGCTCCGCCGGGGACCGGGAGCACGGGTCCCGCTCCCCGCAACATCCCGCAACCCCGGACGCCTCCACTGGCCCGGGACGGGGGGAGGGGGAGCGCGGAGCCCCGCCCCCGCTCTCGGTGGTGCCGTCCAGGCTGGCCGCTTGGCGCATGCGCGAGTTCAGGCTGTGCAGTCACGGGGCCTCGCCGTCTCTTCCGAACCTGCGCCGCTGGGGCCCGAACGCTCCGCCGCCAGCCCGGCCATGGCCGACCCGCGGTTGAGGCAGATCAAGATCAAGAGCGGCGTCGTGAGGCGGTGAGTGCGTGCGGGATGGACAAGGGCCCCGCGGTTCTCGCCCCGCTGCCCGGGGAGCCAGGCGCGCGCCTGGGCCGTTGGGAGAGGCCGAGGGGGCGAGCGGAGGGCGGGCTCGGCCCCGCTGCGGTCAGCCCCCGCCGTCCTTAGCGGGGAGGGGGCCCTGCTGCGAGCTTTCGAGGCTCCGCCGGGCCGGGCGGAGAAGCTGCCGGCGGGGCTTCGTGCGTTTACCGGGCGTGGCTGCTGCGGGTCTGGGGAGTTGGTGGCGGCAGTGTTGCGCTGGGTGGGGCCGGTGGGGTGTGCCGGAGGGCGGCCCTGGCAGGAGTCCTGCCGTGGCTGCCGGTTGCTTCCCCTCGCGGGCAGCCGTCAGGAACAGGCCTGTCTTTCCCGAGACAGTTGAACGGGGATTTTGTTGTGTTTGGCTAGTGATTCTGAGGGCCAAGGAGAGTCCCGCTGCCGCGTCAGTGTGCAGGGCAGTCTCCCTCGATACCTTGCAGAGGCGTGAAGTCTTAGTTATGGTACTGATAGAATATTGCTCTGATGTTACAGAATCAATGTCCTTTTGCCTTAACAGTTTTGCTTTAATTTTATAGAAATGACGCTTCAATATTAGTCATGCATTTTATCTTAGTAGGTAAAACAGAAAACTGACCTAGTGAGGTTCCAGTGCTTATCTAATTGCCATGTTACGTAGAGAAGATCTAAAATAATGGTGAAACAAGGCCACAGTGTCTAACAAAACAGTTTTTAGGCAGCCCATGGTAGAAAAACATTGACAAGATACCAAAAAAAATCCTATCATGAGCAATTTTTTAAGACTGCGCATGCTCCCGAGGAGAAGTTCACCCAGAAGACACAAAAATTTTGACCACCTGTATCAGAAGATGACCAGTAGAGACCCCTCATGACCACCCTGACAATGAAAAGTACATGCCTAGTAGATATGCAAATATGTCAGTGGGTTCCAATAAATTATTTGAATATGTATGTAATTCTAGGAAATTTAATGATGTACGTAACAGCCAGACTGTGTAAGTGAAAACTGCTCTGACCCTGGTGTTGCTTGCTTTCAGAAAATATCTCCAAGTGCCCCTACACTGCGAATAAAGAATGCCTGCTTTCTAAATAGAAACTCCAAAATTAGTCTTAGTTTATTTCACTGGTTTTCGGTATCAGTACCAGAACATCTGTTGAATGGGTTTATCTGTCTCAGTCTCTCTTATTATGACTGTAAACGCAAGGCTTTGACATTAAATGTTTGGTCACAGTGGGATTCATTAAGACAGCACCCTACAAAGACTGCACCAGCTCAGGTAGAGACAGGAATTCATATGTGTGCCAGATCAGGATGTTACATAGTCTAGTTTCAGACCATCAACTTTGTATTATGACTTAACTAGTTTCAGATAGTAAAAAACCAACAGTAAGATGGGCACACTTTCTAATACCTGATTAGCTTTGAAGGGCTGGACTTGAAGACTAGAAAAGTAAAACGGAGACAAATTTATCACTCTGTTTATGCTACATAAAGGTGCTTTTGAGTTCCTAGGCTCCAAATGTGGAGCAGTTCTCTCAAGTGCTGCTGCAAGCAAGAAATTGATTATATGATTGTAAGGTCCTGTTTCCTGTCACTATGCAGGGCATGCAAATGATGAACTTGTGTGTTATTTTTAAACTAGAAAGCTTTGTGCATTCTTATTGAGCAGCTTGGTGACTGCCTTTTGCTTTGAAGCCCTTTGATGACCTGTGTTATGGCTACTGGCTTTGTAAATGTCCTCTGTGTGTTTTTAAGTGGATGGTGTTTTGTGTCAGTTTTTATAGACAAAGTATTCTCAGGTATGGGGAAACCAGAATTACTCAGATTAATATTTTTTCAGTCTGTGTATTCTTCTTGTTAGCTAAAAGTGAAACTTCTTTGTTTAGAGACTTTCTTGAGAAAGCTGTTGTATCTAATAAGACACAATTTTACTATTGTAGAATTTGTAATTAGGAGAAGTTTCACTGCTAGCTTATGGCTGCTCTTTGATAGTTTTACTGAGAGAACTGTGTGGTAATACTGAATAGAATTTCAGGTGACCATTGCTTAATGATAAATCATCACCAAAAAAAAGTTACTTGAACTTTTTCCTTATGTTTGTAGATTGAGAAACAACGAGCAGAAAGTCTTTACTAGACAGTGAACAACTGTGTAGAGACCTCAGCAGAGTGGGCGCAGGCCTGCATGTTCACATGGTGAATGCTGTGCCATGTGCTATGTCACTTTGGAGCTGGAAGTGGCCTAATGATTCTGGCGTGGTTATGCAGGTAACTGCATGTGGAGCTAGCTCAGTTGTCTGTATGCCACTGTCCATAATGCTTCTGGCGCCGAGATTAGTTTACTTGTTCTTTTTCACTATTTCTCTGCTTCTGCAGTTTAAGTCAGTCTGAGAGAGCTAAGAAGGAGCATTTGTTAGCCTGTATGAGCAATTTCTTTACTGTTTGGTGTGGGTTCTTTTGACTTATGGAAATCCATGGATGCTCAGTTTGATTTTGTTCCAAGCTTGTTGCAGCCGAGTAACAGAGTAGGTTGCTTAAATTCCACTGGATATTAGTTCAGTTACAGTGATACAACACAGTTCAAATTATGTATGGTCAAAATTAACATACACAAAGTTTCTACTGTTTCTACTTTGTTTCTAGTAGCATCCCTTCCTTGATTTTATACTCACTTTTTTGCTGGTCCTAAGGCCACTAGCTCAGTTTGGTGATGGAGAGGGGACAAACTCAAGCAAGTCACCCTTTGTTGTAAGGAGTATGGTGTTGATTTTTTTGTACTTCTCAGAGTCTGCATATAAAATGCATATAAAAATCCACATCTTAGCTTTTTTTCTTTGTTTTACACTCCACGTTTTATCTGAATTTGCTGCATTTGGGGTGTTTTACATGTGTTGAATGATTTTTCTTTGTTATCCTAAAATTGGTTTTACCTGTCTCTCTGGGTTGTGTTCTTCTGACCAATATTTTTACTGTCAGCAAGTTGTTAATAGCCCTGACACTTCAGCATCTTCCTGTGCCTGTGCTTTCGAGGTCTCTGCTATCATCCCATGCTCCTGCTCTCATAATGTTTTGTCTTTTATGCTGCTTTTTTTAATCTGAGACAGCTCATTTTTGTTAGTAACAGAAGTCATTACAATAGTGTTATACCACACAATTGTACAAAGCTGAGCAAAAATTTAAACAAAGCAGGTGGTTGTCACCTAGTCATAATAATGTTTACAGTTAAAGAAGTTAAAAAAAGCTCTAGGCTGTCCAGGGAAGGTCCTGAGAACAATTTAGTGAGCCTAATACAAATCCTGTGGCCTCTTAAAAACAATGCTTAATAAGTTACAGTATGTTTCAGGTGTACTGTGTAGGTGGGCATTCCTCTGAGCTGAAGCAGTTGCTACTTGTGGCAGAAGACTTGATTTTGGTCTGTGATGGCTTAAACTAATCTAAATCTGAGGGGCTGTGTTACAGCCTCCTCCTTTGTGCCCTGCACAACGATTTAGGTAGCCATCTATCTGTATATCAGGGAGCTGATCCTGATCCATTGAAAAATAATGAGGACTGAAAAAAAAAGTTATTTTGAAGGATGAGGCCTGCCTGGACCAGGTTACTACACAAATGTACATGTTTCAGGGCTAGTACAAAGAAAATAATTAAAACATTTGGGGAAATGATACAAATGCTGTTGACAGGATTCAGATTTGCTTTTGGAGAATGGCTCTGTGAATAAGCATTTACGGTTAGGTTGTTTGTTGTGTGGTAACAATATGCGCATTTACAGTTGCAGCAGCTGGCATACTGTAAGTGAAAGTAACTTAAAAAAAAAAAAAGGCGTGTTATCTTACACTCCCTGTGGGGGGGATGATACAGCAGCTGCTCCAATTTGTGTGATGGTCAGATATAGGAAGAGGTATGTCTCTGTCCCACTCCACCCTTCCTTCTCCATCTAGAGGCCTAGTTCTATACTCTCTACTGCATTGGGCATGCATGTGACTTGAATCAGCTTAGGAACATTAATGTTGTCCTCTTATTTTGGACTGGAACAACTATATAGGCATTTATTCCTGCTGTGTGAGAAGGCTCTTGTAGAGACTTATTAAACATGCCATAAAGCAACTGACATAGCACTTCAATTAATTTTCCTTAGTTTTTTCTGCATTTGCAGCTTAGAAAAGTACACTGAACTTAGCTTGCGATACTGGTTTTCAAGTGCGTTCAATGCTCAGTCTATAAGAGTATATAAAAAAAGGTAAGAGTCAAGAACCATTAGAATGTATTGAACTTTTTTTGACATTTCATTTGTCTTTTTTTTTTTTTTAAATCATCTTATTTAGCACGTTCTTTTATTAGTTTGGGGTTGTTTGTTTTTGTTTTTGGTTTTTTTTTTCAAACTAAGAACAAAGCAGCTGTTCTGCTTTGGGATTTTGTTTCTTAGCTGTATGTCATAAATTCTTTGTTTACCCCTCTCAGGAGACTACATATTGCAGGCCATGGGTACTTTACTTGCCTTTGTGTTTCTTACACTGCTATGTATCAGTGAAAGAAATTTAAACTACAAATGGGGAGAACCTTTTGCTTTTTTTGACAAATCTGATAGGCTGTTAGTGATTGCATACTTTTATTAGCTTGTCATTCAAAAAAAGTAATCCAATGAGCATGAATAATAATGTTTGATGTATTTGTGGCTTAAGTCCTAACAAGTAATACTTCTTATTTAATCACTTCAAAATAATCTTGTTCTCAGTAAATTCAAACTCGGACAACCTGCTAGATAGTAAGGGAATTGAATAGAAAAAAACTTTAAAAAATATCTTATTTCAGATTGGTGATGACTTTAAAAACTACTGCAAACAAAGTAAGTTGGGTCATGTGAAAATAGCACTGACATTTGCCCATAGTTTCTGTCTGATTAAGTGGAAGTGACACCAGTAGATTAGAATGAGACTAAGACAATTCACATTGCAATTGTGTTAGTTTAACTTTAACAATCTTTTAACACTCTTGTTTAAATGTGGCTGACATACCATAATTACAAATCTACAAGCCTTGATTATAGAATTTTACATCATGAACCTATGGGGAAAGTGTATTGATTTTTGTGAAGCAGCTCTTTTTTAAAACCACCTTTCTAAAACTATGGAGTCTTCCTAAGATTGTTCTTTTGCCTGTCGCACTGATGTTCACACTATTTTTTCTTTTAATAAAATACCATCATATGGCCAAGCAATTTACACAGATTTTTTTTAATTATTTTTTCTGCACAAAATTTCAGCAAGTTACACAAAACTGTCTATTTTTAAATATAAATGTAAACAATCATTTTAAATTATTTTACTGGTGAGTTTAGGATACATTTTGTGTGAGTGACGTATGAAGTATTGCAGAGCATGCAGACATTCCTTTTCCTTTATGGTGACTCTATTGCTAATTCAAGCACAAAACTAGTTCATTTCTTTGGTCACTCAATAAATTTTCTCTCTCTGGTGTAAATCACAAATTTTCTCAGCCTGCTGCCCACTGTATGAATTACAGTCATGTTCTTGCTTGTTTACCATTAGCCATAGGCAGTAGCTCTGGTTCTTAGCATCAATATATTGATAAGAGGCTCGTATCTCCTTTCTTTATTCTCATTAGAGACAACTAATTATAACAACTGCTTCTTAGCTCAATTAATGAGAAGGGCTGTGCCCTGGTTTCAGCTGGGACAGAGTTAACTTTCTTCATAGTAGCTAGTAAGAGGCTGTGTTTTGGATTTGTGCTGAGAAGAAGGCTGGTAACATACTGATATTTCCAGTTGTTGTCAGGACAGTCAAGGACTTTTCATCTTCTCTGCTGTGCCAGTGTCTGCAGGTGCAGGAGAAGCTGGGAGAGAGCACAGCCCCAATTGCTAGGCAATGATTCACCCTTGGGTTTAGGATTGAGTCCCAAATTGGCCAGTGGTGTATTCTGTATCATGCACGTCATGCCCAGTATGTAGATGAGGCTCTGTCTGGAAGTACTCTCTCTTGCTCTGGGTTATCTCCTCTCTGGGTTGTCCCACTTTCGGGGTTGTCTCGATCTCTCAGACACTTGGGCCCTTATCTCCATTCTGGGATTGCGGTTTTAGGACTCTCCCTATTCTGGGATCGTTAGCCGGGAACAGACGGAGCCTTGGTCATTGGGTGGTGAGCAGTATCACTGTGTATCACTCATTTGAATATGTTACTATTATTGTCATTATTATTTTCCATATTATTGTAGCTTAGTTATTAAATTGTTCTTATCTCAACCCATGAGTCTCTTTTTCCTTTGCCCCTTTACTTCTCTTCCCCAACTTCGTGAGGGCAGAGGGTGAGCAAGCAATTGTTGTGGGTTTTGCTGCCAGCCAGGGACAAAACTGCAACAAGTTGGGATATCTTATATGGGTATTGAAGAACGATCTGCAGAGCTGCTCAGCTATGCTGAGTCAGCGTGATAAAGCAATTTGATGTGTGTACACTGCACATCCAAGAGCACAGGGATTCAGGAGAGTGAATTTCAGTCTTGAATGCAAGCTGACTCTATCCAAATTAAATAACCCTTCTCAGAGTGCATGAATATTGTGCATCTGTTGTCTAGAGCTGTCACCAGCTTGGTCCTGGAGTCTTAAACTTGGAATCAGTGCTAGCTAACTGTGGTTGTTGTGGTCCAGAGCTGCTCAGATATGTCTTAAGTACCTTCTATAGTGCTCCTTGCATCAGGATCAGATGCAGAAAGTCCTGAGTTGGCCTTGCATTTGAAGGCTGCTTTGGTCTTTTAGACTTAGTAACTTACTCTCTGTTCCACACAAAAAACTGCTTCATGTGAACTGGCTGAGAAAAGAGCACACCTGCATTTACATAGTGCTGTCTGAGTTAACTTCTGTGGCATGCATAGTCACCAACCCAGATAATTAGTTGAAGGGTAATTGCAAATTGTCTCCGGAAACAAACCTACTTGTTTGAAGGGGTTCCTATTTCCCTATGTTTTTCTGTGCATACTTTCTTTTAAACTTGAGGAGTCCTCACACATATCTTAAAAAGCTGTGACAAGAGCATAGTGGTTACTGTGAAAATTGTGTAGTGTTTTGTTTTGGGTTTTTTTAAATAGTTTTGATTTCATTTATTTTACCTTTTGAGCAGACCTAACACTGGTTTCTTTTTAAAAGTATTTCACAAATTTAAATTAGTAATGGTAAAATCTGTAAAAGATTGCCTCCTTCACATTCCTTCTTCCGTCACATTGCCTCATCTGAAAAAAAAAAAAAAAGCCTCTAGTGAAATGCATGAATCTGGCATCTTGTTGGTTTTGTGTTTACAATTGTCTTCTGCCCTCTGAGGCAAAGCTATCTTGTGCGTATCCATGCTGACCATAGTAATCTATTGAAGTCATCATTTTAATTGGCAAAACTATGTTGCACACCAGGTTTATCACCATAGGTGTCAGTACTGATACTATATTAAGGAGGAAGGATTTGGGGGTGGGGAGGAGGCAAGAACATATACAAAACTGTGGCTTTGCAACCTTAAATTCTTAAAGCAGTCTTTCAGAATTTTGGAAATACAGTACAGTAGCTTGGCAACCCTAGTTTGGTGCCATTATGCACATGTGTAGTACTGTTATGTTGTTTTCAATTGTACGTACATTTTCATGGCATTCTTCCTCATGGCATGGAGCCGCATATTCACCTTAGTGGATAAAACTGTTACAAATAAAAATTTTATGCTGAATTAGAATGTGGATCTATGAGAAAACTAAAAAAAATTATACTAAATTTATGGTAGTGCTTTGTATATAGAAGATGACTTACAACTGCACTAACAACCATAATCTATCCTGGTTTGACTTTGAGTTAAGTATTATTAAATTATATGTATTGTGTAGGTGGAAATCTTATTCAGGATCAGGAGTTCCATTATATTTTCTTTAAAGTGTATTAAGTCTCTTTCCTGAGGCATTGTGAATTGCCTACACACATAATATGACTACTTCTATTTAATTTTGCCTGTTACTGTAACAATTCTAATTGGTTATCCCCAATTAGGGTTGGGGGCCAGAGAGAGGAGAGGAGGAGGTAATTCTATGCCTTTTCTCCGAAACAAAGGTCTTGGTTGAAGATGGTGACTGGGTTATAGAAGGGAAAATGGACATCTGTGGTAACCGCAATAGTTGCCACAACTGAGACCCCATTTTGTTCTTTCTTGTCTGTAATTGAAGTTCTTGGGATCCTTAGCATTTACAACTTTCAACTTCTGATCCCCAGTCAGCATCTGCTTTTTTAGTAATCTGTGATTTAAGAGCATCATGGTTGCATCTGTTGGATTCTTCCATTCCTCTACCCTCTTCCATGCTCCCACTGGCTGCTGGCTTTCAGGGACTTTCTCAACCGGGCAACAAGGGGAACTTCAGTGGTTGCTGTGGCAAGGATTTTTAAAAATCTGCAGGAATGTATTACAAGAGCAGGAAAGTAACTGTGTTCAGAGGCAAGGAGAGAATATGAAGCCCTGGAGATTCAGAGAAATCTCTAATAACAGATGCTATTAGAATGTTAAAAACAAGTAATTTTTGACTTGAAATAATGTTCTAACCAGAAAAAAACCTGTAACTGATTTTCATAGTCTTCACAGTAGTAATCCCTGACAAAAGCCAGGCTTGTAAAGTTAACCTGAAATGTCATGGTCAGTCAGTTCTGTGAGCTGTAGATGCAGGAGGGGCTAAAAATGCATATACTTGTATATGGTTACATCCTAACTTTTAGAGAAAGTTTATACTTTGTGATGATTTTGTCACTATCAAGAAAAAGAACACAAACTTCAGATGCTGTATGAATCAGAAACTAGTAACTTATGGCTAAAAAAACAGGACAGTTCATGATAACTGTGTCAAGTATTGCATTTCTTTTCTTCTTCCTTCATTGTCCTTGACTTTTCCACTTAGGCCCCAGTCTGTAATGTGTGTGTGCTTATGTAGCCTTAGTGAACCCAATAATGTGCGTAAGTAATTTGCAGGTTTGGGGCCTGGTATTTTAAGCTCTGCAGGTAGTCATTAGCACAGTGCCAATGTTACTGCAGTTGCTGAATTACTTGTGCTATAATTGTGCTTTAGGTTTGAACTAAGTTAGCATAGATATTTCATTATCGAGTCAAGACATGCTGTCAGCTTTAGGTTTTCTGTGTGCTTGGGCTGAATCCATGGTATATTAGCATATACCATGGTTAATAGTAACATTAGTTTTGATGAGATGCATGTCCTTTCAACAGTGAAGCTATTCAATAGCAGAATTGATAAATTCCCTCTCATCTTCTTCAGAGCTTCACTGAGTTTGCTTAGGCCAGTCAGGGAAGTGTTTCTTGTGTTGATTTTTCAAATGCTGAAGAGCAGTCTTTATTTGGTGGGTTAAATCCGTAGGTGTCGTTCTAGCTTATGTAGAACCTGTTTTTCTTGGCAATTGCTGGGGTCTGTGGGAAACGTATCAAGAGTAGTAGTATGTTCTTGCTCTCTCCTTGTGCCATTTTAATTGTAGGCATCCACTAGTAATTCCTGCCTGCAGCTGTGCCCCAGAAAGGTTTAATTTTTGTGAGATTAAGAGAGGATCTTAATTTCATTATGCATTTGGAAAACTCATATTGCGCATGCATTTTTCCTCTGTCAGCCTTCAGAGAAACTGTGTGTCTTTTCTGTGATCAAAGAGGTAGAGCTGGTTGCTACTGCTAGTGATAAAAGTGCAGGAGACAGTGCTAGTGTTGATCCGTAAGGGCCAGGGCAGGAACATATGTACCACTGGGGACTGAGAAAGGAGGGGGATTTGGGGCTCTTTCAGCAGCAGCCAGAAGTTAGAACAGTCTAAACCACTTGCAGCTCTGCACGCTAAACAGACAAGGAGTGAAGTCGCTCGAGAAATCAATGTCATCCTAAATTCAGAGGTCTCATTTCCCTCTCCCCCTTCTTGTTCTCTGGTCTCTGACGCTAGTCAAACCTTTTGCTGAGCTTGCTCAGTTTGCTTAACACAGGAGAAAAACTGTCAGCTTTTTTTTTTTTTCTTTCTTAGTGTTAATTTCCTGCTGTTTTGGTGAACTGAACTGGCTCATGGAGAGATCGTTTGAGCATTAGTGCTGGTAGAGGTGTATGCTGGGGCAGGAGGGGAAACGACCTCTGTTCAGCAGTGGTCAGCTTTTTGACTGTCTTGAACCTTCTTGTGTTCCTTTGCTCTTCAGTTTGGGGAGATGAAGTTGGGGAGAGAAGGTGAGTAGAACAAGATAGATGAGGAAGTAAGTCATAATCGTATGGAAAAGGTAGTTAAGGAACTACTTTTTTGTTTTTTTCTTTAACCTTAAGATTCTCTCAAGCCATTTGAGCTCTTCTGGGTTTAATCTGCAGCTTTAAAGTAATAAAACTGTTTTTTTTACAGAGAACATGCAAATTGTGAAATTGATTGTTAAGGGATGTGAAAGTCAAATTGGTAAAGGTTTTTAAAAGGGCAGCAGCCACTGCCGGAAGCTGACCTACTGTTTGTTATACATTTATGGTTTAGTTTTTTTCTTCAGTGTTAAGATGTCCTTAACTTGATTTCTAGAGGCAGGTATACCATGGGAGTTGTCGTGTTGAACTTGATTTGGTTTTTTTATACTCTTTCCCTAGTAGTTAACTACTGGCTGGCACCGGAGACAGGATCCAGAATAACTGGGTCCTTATGTTTCCACTTTTTCATCTTGAAAAACTGTGAGGAGTTAGTTAAAATACTATTATTTTTGTTTGAGTTGGTTTTTCCCTGTTTCTAGGGGTGTGGACTTTTCCTTCAGGGTTCATGAGAAATAACAAAGGAAAACAAGCTTGTTGTCAGTAGTTTTAAACCAGATATATGGGAGTCTTCATTTCAGTTGAATATTTATGGAGTTCTGAAGGCTGAAAAGAGCTATTATCAATGGATAATTGAAGTACGAGAATAAGCTAATATTAGTTGTATACAGTTGATAGTCAGTTTCTACTTATTTAACTTGAGGTGTCCAAGGAGAAGAAGGACTTGAGAATTTTTGGTCAGCAGATTTATTTTTAAAGGGGGAAAATTAAAATTTCAGTCACTAGATGGTACCTTTAATTATATACAAGGTGCCTGGAATCAAAAGCTCTCACATAGTTTCTGATAGTTGACGGAACTGTAACACTTGTTAGAAGGCAGGATGAGATGAGGAAACTGTAACAAAATATATTAAACGATGAAACTCCTTTCAGATTTTGCATGTTTTTAACATCTGACCCAACTGCAAAATACATTATACTCTTATTTTAGATTGTGGCTGTCTTTATTCTAAGTTTTACATAACTTACTCTTTATAGCAATTTTGTTAATTTTTAAAAAATCATTACTATCATAAAATTTGAGGCCATATGTTGAAACTCTGGGATAAAGATTGAAGTGTGAAGAAAAAACTATGGCCAAAGTGCATACTGAATGCATGTAGAGAACAGAAAGAACAGATCCATGTTGACTGTGAACGTTTGGTCTTTTTGTAGACTTCTTGAGCAAAACTGGATATGAGAAGACTTCTTGATCTGCTTCTCACAGACTTTTCCATGTCTTGCAGGTGGTATAAAAAATACTTCCTGCTTTCAGAACAGAGCAGTC
>WKFP01013736.1:466609-504678 GCA_011057875.1 Pterocles orientalis
TTGATAAAAGTAAGCAAACTTGAATTGCAGGCAGTTTTAAGTTAGTCTGCATAGAGAGAAATGTGATTGTGAAAATGTCGTGTGAAAACATAAGTAATGACAAACATTGTGCCTGTTGTTTTAGCTAAAAATTAAAATAATTAACAGGGCTGGGTTTAGCAATGCAAGTTGCCCTTAGTTTTAATGGCATACATCCTTCAGTAAGTGAATCAACATAAAAACTGTATTTCATCATATCTCTCTCCCCCTGCTCTTCAAGGGAATTTGCTGTTGAAAAAAAAAAAAAAGAAAAAATCATCTGTCACAGGTTGATTAAAATTAACTTTTTTTTTAAGCTAAAAATAGCAAAGCAAATAATACTGTCTGGAATTAAATCAAGTAACCTTGATCAAACAATTAACTCATCCTCTATTAAATCAATATTTGCTGTTGCTAATACTGGAGCTAGTTCCAGTAGTTGGAATTACAGCCACTGATTTAGTGTCTTTATTATTGGTAATTAGGCTGCTGTCTCTCCCCAATACTGCTTCTCAAAACTAGTTCTTGGCTGACTTGTAGAAACTGGCCTAGATGATACCTGCAGTACATGCTCTACACACTGTTAAAGCTTCTTTAGAAGGCTGAAGGCCCTCTCTGATGGTGTGACTCCACAAGGGTTGAAACAAGTTCAGAAGCGTGTTGCTGCAGCCCAACTTAGATCAATTGTTGTGGAGCCACAGTTTAAGGGTATTTTAGCAAAACAATTTTTGATGATGTAAAGTCTAACAGAAGCAGGGAGAGTTCCTGCTGTTGCAGTATCAATATATTATCTTTGGAATTTTTCTCAAGATACTACTGCAGTGGTGCTTTTGTGGCAGCTTCAGTTTGCAAAAGGTTCTTGTCACCCCAGTACTGTTCTGCTCATCCTCAGCGGTGCTTCTGTCACAGTGACAAATTAGGAATTAATTTGCTCTGATGCGCTAACGTGACCATGAAGCACTCTACGAAACCTTTATTTATTCTCTTTTCATTTGTATAAGATACTCTTCGCTGCTTGGATCTGATGATGTTCTTCTGGCTGTTAAGTTATCTTTAAACAATCTTACATAGGCTGGTCTGATGCTTGTTTAGAGAAGGATTTTCTTTGATATACTCTCAGGTTTGCAGTAGCATCTCGATGTTTGTTTTGGTTCTGGATTAGTTGATCGGAAATTACTTTGTTATTCTCCAGATCCTGAAAGATGTTTTGGTTCAGATCTAGAGTTATGTAATCCAACATACATGTAATGAACATACATAACAAAGTGGGAGATGCAACAGCAATATTGCAGTAACAACAAATAATAAAGATTGATAATAGGACTGCAATGTAAAAATTACTGTAAGGCATCAGACTAGACTACCTTAATATTCCCTTCTTACCTTCAATATTTTTTACATTATTCTTGAATCTATGCGTGTTAGCAAAAAGTATCCTGTTCCCAAGTATGGGTCCATTATTAGAATTAAAAGATGGATTATTTTTCCTTTGGAAGATTGGCTGTAAAGAAAATTGCTATAATGTAAATTTTGGAACTGTTACTTTTGCCTATAACCCCCAAACAAGCATCAAAGGTAAATGGAGATAATACTCAAAGGAACATAAGACTGTAAGGCTACTGTGTAATTTGTGAATTTTATTTTTCATTATTTTGTATGAAAACTAGTACTGGAAATAACGTAGTGATCAGGAAGAAAATGTTCTGGGATCAGAATTTGTGAACCTGGAAGTGCTGGGTTTTTTTCTCTTACATGTGATAACTTTTTTCAAAGTTTCTACCAAGAAGGATGTCTTACATTATTCATCTAATAATGCGGGTGCAGTGGTGTTATTTAGTAGTGAATAGGAAAGACCACATGATTTTTAACAGCCAATATAGGTCACTGGCAAAACTATCAGAACCTGGATGATGCTGAGAAACTCTGGCAAATGCTAATCTAAAAGCATATAACAGTGTTTGTTTGGGCTACCTATGATGTGAGGACTTCTTTGAGACAGATAGCTTTGTTCTCTGTACCACTGTCTTTATTAGCAGTCATCCAAATCTACAAGGGAGCTTCTCAGTTTCTGTTATGTATTTGAAATGAAGCACCAATATATAGCTTTTTTAGGATACTCTATATGGATAAGCCTACTCAAAATATTTAAAAGTATTTTTAGTTTAAATTATTCTCATAAGAATCATTATACATTGTGGCTAAATTCAGCATTTCCTAGATGCAGTTTTTTGCAGTGGTTAAGAGCCTTTTTTTAAAATACTGTGTGTTATCTTATAGGACTGCAGATTTTTTTGGGGGGGAGTGTCTTATCAATGCTGTAACTTTTTACTATAATAGAACCAGATTAACACAATCACTTGGTTTCATTGCAGACTGGCAAAAGAAAAAGTTATGTATGAAAACGAAGCAAAACAGCAAGAAGAAAAGATTGCAAAAATGAAAGCTGAAGCATGTGATGATTATGGAATTAAGAAGCAGGTAAACTATCCTAAAACTTGTTTTATAAAATCCTTCTCTTTGCATTCATTTAATCAT
This sequence comes from Pterocles orientalis, assembly GCA_011057875.1. NCBI lineage: Eukaryota > Metazoa > Chordata > Aves > Pterocliformes > Pteroclidae > Pterocles > Pterocles orientalis. The sequence goes on from WKFP01013736.1 coordinate 469,163, forward strand.
AGTCATCCTTAAATAAAAGAATCTCCTGTACCTTTTTCCAGACTCCTGTTATATAAATACTAGACTAAAATCTGGTCAACTATAAAAGTCATAATAAGCATTTGTAGAAACTTCCTTTACTCCAGAACTGTTAAATTACAAAGAGGTTGCATATGGATTACTTAGCACTTGGTGTCAGAATGGCTGTCACTCACTAACAGTGTGTATGAGGCCATGATGAACTCTCTTTCTCAGAAACACCAAGAACCTAAAAATACATGGTCTAGATGCATTTAGGTAAACCAAGTGCTTGCTGGTAACTGCAAATGTTACAGTGAAGTAAGAATTCTTGATAGTTAATAGGAAGATGAAACATTTCAACTCTTAAATATACTAGTATCCCTTTGGTAAAATCACAGACTTCAAAGAGAGCAAGCAATGTTTATGCAGCTGCTTCTAGCACCTGCTAGAGCTTTCAGTGAAGTCACTGACCTAGTAAGGTGTTTGCTGTAGTTTTATCTGCTCAAGAGTGTAGTTTAGTGTTACTATTACAATATGATTAATTTTTTCTTGGAAGGTTCTCTGCAAAGGACAGTGGTAGGAGGCAGTTGGTACATGCTTTTTCGGAAGGAGTGTCAAGTTTCCTTCTCACTGAGAAAAGGCTTGGGTCTGGAAGATTTGTGTTTATTCTTTACAGAAGTGTGGCATGTCTATGTTTTACTGTGGCCTTTATAGCAAGACAGGAGAAAGCCCTTTTAGAGCAAGCTAAACCAACTTTTTTAGTAAGTTCAGGTTTCAGTTCTTGTGTGTATGTCCTGCCTTGCTTTCATTATGCCATGGGAAAGAAATACAAATAATTTGTATACAACAAATAAAGAATTGTATATATAGAGCTGAGCTGTGTCTGCCTCACTGCTTACTGAGACTCCAAGGTCCTGCAAAACAGTAGTCTTTCTGAAGATCCGCTGGTGCTAACAAGAACTAATGAATGCAATTCCCATTTTTAGTGTCCCTCATTCATCAGATTATTTGGCTGCACCATGGTATTTCCACAGTGACCTGCAAGATATCATGAAAGTCAAAAACTGCAAGGCTGTGAACTTCTACTGTGAAACAGAATGTTACACACTACTTGAAAGTATTCTCAAAGACCACTGACAAAAGCCTTCACGGAGAACAGTCTTGATTAATACAGAAATTGTCTGATCTGCTTTGAAAGCAATCGGTTTTTCCAGTTACATAATCACATCTTGTTCTTTTAGTGCACTCTGCATTCTGGAAGTTGTTAATATTTTAGATTATGAAGAATGTGGAGGCTCAGAAAGAATGCACACATTTTTCATAGAATCAAATCTGTTACTCTAAATAAAATACTGTAAAATACCAGAAGAGTTTGCTCAAAAACATATTTTGGATAGAATTAATACTTTGAGAAGTTCTTCAGAAAAAATATTTGTAGTTACACATTTTAAGGATTGCTTTTAGTTAGTAATTACTAATCTGAATAACTACTTATTTTAAAATATAGTTCTTATATTTATTTCAGTAACGAAAAGTAACATTTGGGGAACGGGAATCCCAATCACTTGAGACTAGGAGAATAATTTTAACTATTTCAGCTGAGATGTCAGCTAAATCAGATATGTATATATAAAATCAATCCAGAGTTGAGGGAGGGATGCTTAAAGAGCCTAAGAGCATTCCTTACCTCATAATGTACTCCTCATTTAGCTTTCTAGTTACAGCTTTGCAGTAGAACATGGTTTAACAGCACAAAAGTGACTATGGAAAATTTTACTTCAATGCCATTCCTACAGTATATATAGACTTTAGGGTGTGTCTGGTCTGTAAGGAGGAGGGGTCAGTCCCTTTGTAGAACCATAGTCAGGGTTTGATTCAATATTTTTCTCCTGACTCCATGTACAGTGAGGCAGTTGGTTCCTGTGAACCTGGGTGATCTGTAGCTGAGGCAGTGACCAACTAGGGCAGTTGGCAGTTGTTCACCTGCATTGTCCAGAAAGACTTATTTAATGAAGAGTAGATTCCATATCACAGAAAAAAAAGTTTGCTCACAGTGCTGGTATACTCTCACCAATGTTATAATTTGAAGACCCCACTGTAGGGCATAAGAAGTTTTTGCTACAGTAATCCACAGCAGTTCCCTTCCTTTCATCCTAATAGGTAGAGTCCCAAGCATTTTTTGTCTTGTTGTCGTGATGACCCAGGATAGTTCACTTCCCCTCTTGTCTTCCCCCACCTTTTCATGGGCATCAGCAAGACCACAGACCTCAGACTTTGAACAAAAGCACCTGCATTACATCAGTGAGTTAGCTAATGAGCAAAACAGGACATTGCATATGTGTGACATGTTAATCAGCACACATTTTATTATCCACCCCTGCAGTGCTTTCCTTTCCTTCACTCCCAAGCAGTGTTCCACTGCGTCGGGTCACCATTTTGATTAGCGTTGGTGTGTGGTAGTGCTATGCTTTCAATAAAGCCAGAACTTTCACTCGCTGAGTATCATGCCTCATCCCTGAGAAATCTGCACCTACTTTTTGCTCATAACACCTGTGTATTACCATTGTCCCCAGTGCGTGTTGTATTTGCACTGCTTCATGTGTCTCAACTCATGTACTTATGAATCCAAGCAGGGTGAGAACTACTTGTGGTAGATTGTAAATCACAGGAAAAGAATCTCTAGCATTATGAGGGCAAGGAAGCCCTTCCTTTTCCATCACTTGCAGCTTATCTGGGGGGAAAAAAGAACGAAACAATACTTTGCTATCATTTGTTTTTTGCCTAGAAAAGGCAGATAAAAAGTTTATAATTTAGGGGAAAGCTTGTAACAATTTATTTAAGACAAACTGGCAGAAAAAACATAATAAAGAGCAGTATTTTAAAAAAAAAAAAGGCTGTGAAAGAAAAATTTTCATACATTTTTATATCTCAAAATCATACTATCTTCATGAGACTTGCATGAAAAAGCATTATTAATTACTTTAATAAAATACTAAATTGAAACCAATCTTACTAAAACCTGAACTATTTTATACAAAAATTACTGGGTTTGTACAATTTAGGCAAAAATATTAAAAGGCTTTTGATGTGTTCTACCAGGTATAAATTCTGCTTATAGTTTCTGTAGAGGGTTATGAAGAACCCTGAATGGTAGCAGCAAGTAGTGCAATTGTACCTCTGTGTGGATTTTTTTGTAATGAAGTTTTAGTTTCTGCACAGTTGTAATGGTTCTCAATATATGAAGACTTTAGACAGAGCTTCATAATGCTTTATCTGTAATAGAAGCTTTTTACACTGTAATCACTTGTGAGTGCTGACTAATGGTAGGAACCAGCAGTTTTCTGTATTTCTTCAGCTGTTAGTGTGTCTTGCACATAAACATCATCTCCTATCTAATGCTTTTACCTTGAGGCTTGTGAGCGTGGGAAAAGCCCGAGGTATCTACTCCTTGTTTCCTTTCATTGGGATTGTAGGTATACTCTGGAGTTGTTGTTAACTGTCAGAATTTTTTAAAAAGTTATCCTACAGTGCCAAATGATGTCATTTCCAGCTGAATTAAAAATCCAGTAGACTTAACATAGAATTTAGTATCTGCATGCCAGAGAGTATATAAGAGTACAGAAAGTACATCATGCTAATACACATTATTAGTGAAAACAGCAGTACTTCTCTTGCTTTGTTGAGTGGAAGGTAGAATATCTCCTGAAACAGCTAAAAATAAATACATTTGGAAACAGTGCATATTGTTTTGGAAAATTATTGTGGGAGATGAAACTTTGCTGCTAATCTTGTTACTGGAGGAGTTCTCCCTGAAAGGAACATTGTCATGTTCTGTATCTTTTTCATTTTTCAATGTCTATGTTTAACATCAAATAAATACTCCGCTACCTCTGTTGGCTTTTTACATTTTTAGCTCTTTCCACCCCCCACCCAATTGGTTCAAACAAAGTTTCAGTCTTCTTACCAATCAAGTACGGTGAAACATAGTTTCACTTCAGTCTGATTATTTTCATTGTGCTTCCTGTTGCAGAATACTTGGTATTGACACTTGTATTCTTAAATTATCAAAAATTTGTTGTAGTTTTAAGTGCTTGAATGATATAAAAATAGAGGATCTGCCTTATGGGAGCAGTTCTCACCTGCCTAAAGTTGAAATAGGGGCTTTGAACTTTCATTGTGGAACCTAATAAAAATCAAATTTGCTTATGTTTAAAGCCTTGGGCCTTACCTTCTTAGCTGTTTCTCACAGAGTCGCGTTTGGCCTTTTTGCTTATTTTGAATGTGTAAAGTAATTGTCTGATTTTTTTGTTATGGTGCCCTTCCACTTAAACAACTGGTAGGTGGATCTGTGTGTTTGCATCTGTTCTGCTTTATCTGTCACTTAAATCTGGAATTTATGGAAAACAGACTGAAGGCTACTGATAATTGCACTATGCACACCACTGCTTCGACATCTGATCTAATTTACAAAAAATCCACATCACGTTTAGTAAATAGGCTATATACTATACACCCCAACAGTTAGAAAGCTCCATTACATCTGAGGAAACTGCTTTCTTTTGAAAGATGCCAGGCATCTGCTCTCTTAGTAGAAATACCTTCAATCCTGAAAGACAACTGACTAGAAATGTGGCAGGCTGAAGAGATTTGTTTAATTGGCTTTTTTCAGTAGACTTAAAGGAAAAGGGACATCATCTTCACTGTAGCTACATGTCCTGGGTTAAGCTGAGACAGAGTTAACTTTCTTCATAATAGCTAGCAAGAGGCTGTGTTCTGGATTTGTGCTCAGAAGAAAGCTGATAAAAAGTGATGTTTACGTGGCTGCCAAGGTCTTTCAGCTTCTCTGGCTGTCTGCAAACAGGAGAAGCTGGGAGGGAGCACAGCCCCAGTTACTAGCCCAGGATTTGATTTTAGGTTTGGGACTGAGACCCAAAGTGGACAATAATCTATTCCATAACATACACATCATGCCCCGTATATAGGTAAGGACCATCTGAAAGCTCATCCCTTTTTTTGTTCGGGATCTCTTTTGCTCTGGGTCATCTCGCTCCAGGTGGTTGCTCTCCCAAGGCCTTCCCTCCCCCCAAGCAGCCCTCACTCTGGGACATTTGGACAGTTATCTCCATTCCATGGGTGCGATTTCATGACTCTCCCTGCTCTGGGATCGTTAGCCGGGAACAGGCTGAGCCTTGGTCATTGGGGGGGCAGTATAACTGTGTATCACTCATTTGTATATTTGTATATACTATTATTTCCAATATTATTGTAGTTTAGTTATTAAATTGTTCTTATCTCAACCCACGAGTCCTTTTTTCCCTTTACTCCTTTACTTGTCTCCCCCATCCTCGGGAGAGGGGGACAGTGAGAGAAGAGGGTTGTGCGGGGTTGGTTCCCAGCCAAGGGCAAACCCATCATACTACAGTAGCTCTTTTGTTCCTGTGTGCACTTATTGACAGCAAATTCAGTTTCCTTCTCCCTGTACATATTTTTTGTGCTTTATGTATCATTTCATGCCATGTATGGCGCATCTCATTCTATGGAAATTATGAACCTTTATTTATTCATTCACTCCTGCAAGTGTAATATGCAGAGTTCTTAGTCATATTTTTAATATAGTTGAACACTGAAAGCTTAAAAGAAAAGTAGTAATACAAATGAGAACTAGAATTTGGAGGTGCTTAACTTTTTTTTTTCCAACATTTGTCACCCATCTTTTGCTTCAATGAAGTACACAGGTTTTGCCCTAGATTTTCTGAAAGAAAATTGGAAACAAAGTTTTGAAACCCTTTTTCTCAAAAATTATTTAAACTAAGAATTAAAGATATTACACTTAAAAACATGGTGATAATGTCTTACTACATAAGGCCTTCCTGTATGCATACACACATACGTTCTTAGCTATAGCTTACCTGCCCTTTTACAATGACCCTTCAGTACAGCAGCATTAATACTGAAAGGAGAATACAACATAGGAACAACAGAAGGAAGTAAACCATTTAAAGGGCATGCCTTGTTTTGCAGGTTATCCTGAATGCAGAAGAGGTTTCATATTTAAATATCTTAACAGATTTTCATTTATAAATCATTTAACATTACTGAAAACTCTAGACACCTTTTTTTGTGGTTGGATTTCAGTTCCAGAAATGTTCCATGAAATAAATGTTCCCTTGTTTAAGTCTGAAGTTGTTTTCTGTAGGAGGAGGAGGCAGGACGTTCAGATTCAGTGGGGTGCCAGTTTAGTAATTTTGTTCAAAGTGCATGGTGAGAATAATCTTTCTTCTAAAATGAAGCACAAGGATAAGTAATAACTTTTTATGCATGGTAAGCATCAAAATATAAGCCTGCTGGTCTTTGCTTTTCATTTTTCTTTACATTTGTCTTTCAGTCAGAGCCTCCTGCAGTGTGCACACAATGTGATCAATAACTCAATAACTTTTTTCATGCAGTAATTATCTCTGTGTGGTATTATCTGAACACTGTTTTTCTTTATTACCCAAAAGATGCAGGAGATACTTATATAACCAGCTGATCCCATTTTGGATGAAGTGGCTTCAAGACAGCAGGAAAAAGTTTAGTTTAAATAGGCTTTTTAACAAATGCTGTATGGAAAGCTTATGAAGCAGTACTTTTTTCCTAGGGGAAAAATTATTCTAAATACTCTTTTGCACTTAATACTTTATATTTAATTAAGCACAAAGTAAATTGAAGTGTCCTGTAAATTAACAGAGTTTTAAGCAATTATGCTGAGTGCCTTAAAAAAATAAAATAATAAAAAAGCCTATTCAGAAAATAAGTACAACTTCTAAGTTCCTAGATGATGACTAGACTACTGATTTTTCAGAGTAAAGACTTCTCTTAAAAAATTATGTTTCTATATGGAATACATTCTTATTTCATTGGCTTCTAATTTTCACAGATCGAGATCTTACAAGAGTCACGAATGATGATTCCAGACTGCCAGCGCAGATTAGAAGCTGCACATGCAGATCTTACTCAACTACTAGTAAGTATAGCAGCATAACCCAATGATCAAGAAATACTGCTGTTCCTTGATGAACTTGGATAAACATGCTTGTCTGCAGTGCAATTGCAGCATATTACAACGGGATTGAAGAATTACTTTTTATAGGTCCCAAGACTAGCATCCTGTAACATACCAGTATTTCATTTTAGATAACTCTTTGCAGACTTGGTCTTCAGTTTATGAAGACTGTGTTTGTTAGAATATCAGAAGTTGACTTTACTGGCATGTATGCTTAACATAAACTTAATACTGAAGTGCTTAGAGTAGACTTTGAATTCCTGTGCAAGTTACATGATCAGAAAAAAACAGTTCACCTGCTTTAAGTAGTTTTCTAGATAGTGTAGATGTATGTAATTTGCTTGTAGTGAACTGAAATAGAAGTGTAGCGTCATAGAAGGGTTTGGATTGGAAAGGACCTCAAAGGTCATTGGGTTCCAACGCCCCTGCCATGGGCAGGGACACCCTCCACTAGACCAAGTTGCTCAAAGCCTCATCCAACCTGGCCTTGAACACCTTCAGGATGGGACATCCACAGCTTCCCTGAGCAACCTGTTCCAGTGTCTCACTGCCCTCACAGTAAAATATTTCTTCCTAATACCTCATCTAAATGTACCCTCTTTCAGCTTAAAACTGTTTCCCCAGCTTTCCTGTAGGCCCCCTTCAGGTACTGGAAGGTCCCCCTGGAGCCTTCTCTTCTCCAGGCTGAACAACCCCTACTCTCTCAGCCTGTCTTCACAGGGGAGGTGCTCCAGCCATCTGATTATCTTCCTGGCTCTCCTCTGGACTCACTCCAACAGGTCCATGTCCTTCTTATGTTGGGGGTTCCAGAGCTGGATGCAATACTCCACGTGGGGTCTCACTAGAGCAGAGTAGTGGGGGAGAATCACCTCCTTTGACCGGCTGCTAATGCTTCTCTTGATGCAGCCCAGGACACAGTTGGCTTTCTGGGCTGCAAGTGCACATTGCCAGCTCATGTTGAGCTTCTCATCAGCCAACACCCCCAAGTCCTTCTCTTCAAGGCTGCTCTCAAGCCATTCTCCTCCCAGCCTGTATTTGTGCTTGGGATTGCCTCGACCCGTGTGCAGGACCTTCCATGTAGCCTTGTTGAACTTCATAAGGTTCACACAGCTCCACCTCTCAAGCCTGCCCAGGTCCCTTCTGGATGGCATCCCTTCCCTCCAGCATGTTGACCATGCCACGCAGCTTGGTGTCATCAGCAAACTTGCTGAGGGTGCACTCAATCCCACTGTCCATGTCACTAACAAAGATGTTAAACAACACTGGTCCCAGTACCGACCCCTGCAGAATATCACTCATCACCAGCCTCCACTTAGACACGGAGCCATTGACCAGAGCTCTTTCAATGCAACCATCCAGCTAATTCCTTATCCATTGAGTGGTCCATCTGTCAAATTCATGTCTCTCCAATTTAGAGACAATGATGTCATGCAGGACAGTGTCAGATGCCTTGCTTACTACTTTTATTATGCTATGGACAAGAAACAAGACAGCTGAGTCCTGACCAAGTACTACTTTATGTTTTGTTAGTGAGGTGAGCCCTAGTGCCACATTTTTAAGATACGAGTACCTGCAGGAATAAATATCTTTTACTTTAGATTCACTGAATATCTTATCTTTAGATTCACTGAAACTATACCAAGTTTGGAGATCATCATGCTTATTTAAAAGCTGCCTTCTCACCAAGAATTCAGCTACACATGTAAATACTACTGTGAGGCTAAAAATATCTTCCCTAAATTAAGTCCTAGATGCATTTGATGCCTAAAATGCAAATATCTTCTCAAAGGAAAAATCAAGGTGTCTTATTCTCAGTTAGCATGTATGCCTCTACTCTTCTCCAAAATAAATGCTCAGTACCTGGCAGGATTTAGGATCCTTTTGTCATTCAGCTAGTTACTTAACAGTTAGCTGGTCTAGATTTCAGTGGCCTGCAGAAGTGATGCTATTGTTCCATACAGGGTGCTGTGCAAACGGATGCAGTTACTATTGCTGTTAAGAATTCGGAAGTATTCAAGAATTGCTTTCTGTGTAGAATCAACTGTATAGTGGTATTTTTTTTTCAGTTGTCAGTCTGTTAAGCTTTTTCGTAATGGCACTCTTGTTCTGAGGTCTGTTGTTATTGGTTCCAGTTATGCTGTCCTTGGTTTTAAATATTTAACAGAATAAAATAAAGGTATGGGGGTCAAATCTACTGACACATGACAACCATTATGCTGGACCTTAAGTAGGACAAAAGAAATTATCTGTGCTTTGAGTCATGTAGAAGTAATATCTTCAAGAATGGTTTGGGTTGGAAAGGACCCTTAAAGTTCATCTAGTCCAACAGCCCTGTAATAAGCAGGGACATCTTCAACTAGGTAAGGTTCCTCAGACCCCCATCGAACTTCATCCTGAATGTTTTAAGGGACAGGGCATCTTTGCCCTCTCTGGGCAACATATTCCAGTGTTTCACCACCCTCATCATAAAAAATTTCTTCCTTATATCTAATCTGAATCTACCCTCTTTCACTTAAAGACCATCACCCCTTGTCTTATTGCAACAGCTCTACTAAAAAATCTTTGCCCAACTTTCTTGCAAGCCCCCTATAAGTATTAAAAGGCCACAACAGGATCTCCCCAGAGCCTTCTCTTCTCCAGGCTGAATAACACAACTGTCTCAGCCTGTCTTCCTGGGAGAGGTGGTCCAGCCCCCCCTGTTGTGGGGGGCCATGTCAAAGGCCTTACAGAAGCGCAGATAGAGATAGATGACATCCGTAGCTCTTCCCTTGTCCACTGATGTAGTCACTCCATCACAGAAGGCCACTCAGTTTGTTAGGCAAGACTTGCCCTTGGTGAAGAAGCCATGCTGGCTTGACTTGAATCACCTCCCTGTCATCCATGTGCCTTAATGTAGCTTCTAGGAGGATCTGTTCCATGATCTTCCCAGGCACAAAGGTGAGGCTGACAGGTTAGTAGGTCCCAGGATCCTCCTTTCTACCCTTTTTAAAAATGGGTGCAATGTTTCCCTTTTTCCAGTCATTGGGAACTTCACCTGTCTGCCGTGACTTTTCAAACATCAGAGAGTGGCTTGGCACCTACATCAGCTAATTTCCTCAGGATTCTGGGATGCATCTCATCAGAGCCCATAGAATTCTGTATGTACAGGTTCCTCAGGAGGTCTTAAGTCTGATCTTCTCTTACAGTGGGAAGAACTTAGCTCCCCCAGTCCCCACCTCAAGATCCATCCACTCAAGAGGTATGGGAGGAGAGACTGCCCTTGGAAGATTGAGGCAAAAAAGTTGCTGAGTACTTCAGCCTTCTGCTCTTATGTTGTTACCAGATTTTTTCATAGTTACCGTCTTAAATTTAATCCCATGGCAATTACTTTCAAAGTAATCAAAATTTTGTTTTTGATTCCAGGAAAATGAAAAAGAATTGGAAGAAGCAGAAGAATACAAAGAAGCACGTTCCATACTGGAGTCAGTGAAGCTGGAAGCCTAGAAGTTTTTCAGTACTCTCTTTATATGCATTGGCACTGGGTCCATTCCCCACTTTACTTTGACTACGGCTCTGTTACTATTGTTGACTTCCTGAGGTTCCCTTTATGCAAACTGGCCTTTCTCTAACTGCAAGATCCATCAAATAATGGATGTTCTGAAACATTTGTGTGTTCCCTATTCAAGCAAAATAGAGTATTTCCAGTTCACCTCAATTACAAAAAGGAAAAATAAACCAAATTTAATGTAAGCATATTAGTGTAATAGCTAATAGATGGAACTTAATCTGAACAATTCAAACTAAAAAACCAAAAGTTAGCTATGTAAGGAGTGTGAGGGAACAATAAATACTTCCGAATGAGATAAAATCATAGAAGGGTTTGCGGTGGAAGTGACCTTAAAAATTCATCTAGTTCCAACACCCCTGCCATGGGCTTTTGTTTTAAAAGTTAGCCAGGCAAGGAGCACCACATGGCTGCTTGCTCCCTCCTCCCCCCAGTGGCGTGCCATGAAAGAACAAAAGGTAGAACTTCATGAGTTGGGATAATGACAGTTTATTAAAACAACACAAAAATAAGAAAAATAATTATAACAATAATATTAATAATACATAATGCAATTGCTCACCACCTGGAACCTGATGCTCAGCCTGTTTCGGAGCAGCAAAGACCCAGTCTTCCCCAGTCAGCTCGTCTGGATATCCGGATCTCCTGAGCATGACCTCAGCGTGGTATCAAATATCCCCTTATCCCCTTGGCTAGTTCAGGTCAGCTACTCTGGCTGTGCCCCCTCCCAGGTTCTTGTGAAAACTAACCCTATCCCAGCTGAACCCAGGGCATATGAACCCTTTATTCTCTACCATCTGCATCACGCCCAGATCCACAGATACCATTAGTATGGCACACAGCAGCTGCAGTAGTGATGACATACAGTAGCAAGGTTATTTTAGCAACTAACATAATAAAATTTCTCACCCAAAATCAAATCTCCCTGAGGTACACATGGGGCTTTCCCATCCTGCATCACCCACCACGTGCACCCAGGTCCTTGAGCAAATGCAATCCCACAAATGGGTTTGCCTTTGCCTGAGAGCTGCCCAACCCAGACTGTCTCCCCCGACCTACTCTTAAGGTGCACTAAGGGTACTTTATCCCCTTCTACAGTAGGTGGAGGTTTTGATTGTGCAGGGCCAGCTTGATTGGTAGATCTTCTCATGTTAACTACCTAGGTGGCTTTTGCTAAATGTGCAAATTGTGTGTTTGAAGGTCCCATCACTTTCAGCGTAGTTTTGAACAGTCCATTGTGTTGTTTGATTGTTCCAGAGTTTTGTACATGAGCGGGCATGTGATATACCCACTCAATGCCATGATCTTTGGCCCAGATATCTATGAGCTTGTTCCAGAAATTAGTCCCATTGTCTGACTCAGTTCTTTTAGGGGTGCCATGCCACCACAGAACTCACTTCTCAAGGCCCAGGGTAGTATTCCAGGCAGTGGCATGGGACACAGTATGTTTCCTGCCATCCAGTGGTTGCTTCCACCATTGTAAGCACACAACGCTTACCTTCATAGGTTTGTGGAAGTGCAGTGTAGTCTGTCAGGCCTCCCCCTATTTATATTTCAGACATTGTCCTCCATGCCAGAGGTTTTAACTGCTTAGCTTGCTTGATCGTAGCACAAGTTTCACATTCATGGATAACCTGTGCAGTAGTGTCTATGATTAAATCCACCCCTCAGTCACAAGCCCATCTATATGCTGTATCTCTTCCCTGATGCCCTGAGGCATCATGGGCCCAACAGGCTATAAATAATTCACCTTATATTGCCAATCCAGATCCACCTGAGACACTTTAATCTTAGCAGCTTCATCTACCTGCTGGTTGTTTTGATATTCCTCATTCACTCAACTCTCAGGTATATGGGCATCTACATGAACCAGCATCTCCACGCAGGCAGCAATATCTTGCCACAGTGGCGGAGCCCACATGGGTTTGCCTCTGCACTCCCCATTGCCCTGCTTCCACTGCTTGTAACCACCCCCACAGGCAGGGCATTTGCCACCGTCAAGGACTCAGTATACAAATAGAGCACTGGCCACTCTTTGTTCAGCAATATCTAGAGCCAGTAGGATGGCTTTTACCTCTGTAAACTGACTTGCTTCACCTTCTCCTTCAGCAGTGTCCACAACTCACCATGTAGAGCTCTACATGACAGCTTTCCACCTTCGATGTTTCCCTACAAGATGACAGGACTTGTCACTGAACAGGGCATGCTGCTTCTCATTATCCAGTAGCTTATTATACATTTGGGCCTCTTCAGCACGTCACCTCTTCTTCTGCTGACATTCCGAAATATTTGCCTTCCAGACAGTTTGTGATCACTTACAAAATCCCTGGACAACTGGGGCTCCTTATTCAACTCCATTGTATGATCAGTGCAATCCACCTACTCCATGTGGCATCAGTTGCATGATGTGTAGAGAGGGCCCTCTCTTCAAATATCCAGCCCAATACTGGCAGTAGGGATGCCAGCAGGAGGAGCTGTGATTCAGTAGTAATCACTTCCAAGGCAGCTTGAATTCCTTCATATGCTGCCAAGATCTCTTTTTTCAGTTGGAGTGTAGTGAGCTTTGGATCCCCTGTATCCCTAACTCCAAAACCCCAGAGGCTGATCTCAGGTCTCCCCCCAGTGCTTTTTGCCAAAGGCTCCAAAGCAGGACGATTCTCCCTGCCTACAGTGTAGAGCGCATTAACATCTGGGCCTGCCCAGATTGGCCCAAGGGCTACTGCATGAACAATCTCTTGTTTAATTTGTTCAAAGGCTTGTTGTTGTTCTGGACCCCATTTCAAATAATTCTTCTCCTGGGTCACATGATAGAGAAGGCTTACAATCTGAGAATGTGCATTCTCCAGAAAACTATAAGACCTAGAAAAGCTTGTGTTTCCTTTTTGCTAGTTAGCAGAGACATAGCTGCTCTCATATTGATCACCTCCATTGGGATCTGATGACATCCATCTTGCCATTTTATTCCCAAAAACTGGGTTGCCTGTGTGGGTCCTTTGACCTTACTTTGTTTCATGGCAAAACTGGCCTTCAGAAGGATGTGGACTATTCTCCTTCCTTTCTCAGAAATTTCTCCTGCTGTGTTGCCCCATACAACAATGTCATCAATGTATTGAAGTTGTTTTGGAGCTTCATCCTGTTCCAGTGCATTCTGAATCAGTCCATGACAAATGGTGGGGCTGTGTTTCCACCCCAGGAAAGCAGGTCTTGCTGATCACCCCTTGGCTTTCCAATCAACAAATTAGCTCATGAATGGGAATCGGGGAGTCTTGGTTGGTACAATATTGTCACCTGTGCACTGGTGTGGTAGCAGTTGGCACCTATTGTTCTTCAACCCTCAGCCAACCCCACAACGGAAGAGGCCTCCAAGAGACCAGGCAAGGTACCAGTTGGTCAGCTCACTCTGTTTCCAAGGCAGCTATACCAAAGGCCCACCGGTACCCTCTTGGGTCCCTGAAATACCTTCTGAGGTAGTCAGTGCCAAGGATGCACAGAGCTTCTGGGCCAGTCACAGTGGGGTGTTTATGCCACTCCTTCCCTGTTAGGCTTATTTCAGCCTCCAATACAGTCAGCTGTTCAGATCCCTTTGTCACTCCAGACATATAGATGGGTTCTGCCCCTTTCTAGCTTGATGGCATTAAGATACATTGTGCATCGATGTCCACTAAAGCCTTATATTCTTGTGGATCAGATGTGCCAGGCCATCAGATCCACACAGTCCAATAAGCCCAGTTATCCCCCTCCTACACCTGGCTGGAGTCAGGGTCCCCCTAATCCTGGTCATAGTATTCATTACTCACTTTTTGTACATATGAATCAGAAGTTCCTTCAAGACAATCAGAAGTGAGGTCAGCTCTCCTACTCTGGGGAACTCCCTGCTGAAAACTGGAATGGCGTTTTTCCAGGAAGAATCTCCTGGCACAATTGTTTTTCCTTGCAACTCATGAACCTGTGCCCTTAGGATCCAAGTAGGTTGTTAATCCCACTTCCTCACCACCTCTCTGTGGTCCTACAAGTAAAACCACAGGTCACGCCCGGGTGTGTATGCTTTATATACACACTCTTAAGCAAGGGGAAGCCTTCTCCTGATAGTTGAGATGCAGGCCCATGGAGGTGGGGAGTGGGACTTACCCTCTTTGAATTGCTGGAACTCCCAGGACAGTTTCTCAGCTAGCATGTCTGGCAGTGTCTCCACAGAAGAGATGCAGGCCTGTAGGGAGGAGGAGAGACTTCTTTTGTATTGCCAGAGTTGGCCAGCCAGTTCATCCATTGTTGGTCCCTCACCTGTTTTCCAGCCCATTGCTGACAATGAGTTGGTATACAACGATGGTACACTTTGTGGAAACTTCTGCCACACAGAATACATGTGTTGGACTTCATCTGGATCTGTGGGTAACTGCTCATTGTCTAGATCACTATAAATTGCCTCCAGCATGGCTAATTCCTTCAGGTACTGGATATGCTTTTCCTTTAAAAGAGATACCTTTCCTTCACACTCAACAGGAGTTGCCTCCAGAGGCTGAGGGTTTGTGTCCTCTTTCCAGTTGCCTTGCCAATGCCACCTTGCCACAGGGATCCCAGCTGCTTGGCTTCCCTACACTCTAATTCCAAACTACTCGCCCTGTTACCCCAGCATTGAAGCAGCCAGGTAACAACATGCTAGCCTGGATGGTGGCTGAAATCCTTTCACACGTCTCACAGCTCACTGAGGGGTAAGGACTGGGTGATTTATCTCTTGTCTGTCCCTTCCTCCTGTTTTCTTGACAACCCTGGGTCACTATCATCCCTCACTAAATGAGCCAGTTTTTTGTTATATTTCTTTTGTATAGAGCCAACTGACATTGACACAGGTTGGTTCTCTGGTTCAGCTGCAGAGCCTTTCACCAGGTTTTGAGTAGTCACAGTGGCTGTTGACGGGGTCGGGGTAGTCACAGTGCCTGTCAGTCTGTCTTCCCCCTCTTCATCCTCTTAATGCTGCATAGTATCGAGCAGCGTTTGGTAGATACTGGCCAGGGCCCAGCACAGTACAGTAAGTAGTGCCTCTTTGGGATAGCTACAGCATTTGCTTTTCAAATATTCTGTCACTTTATCAGGGTTCTGTAATTGTTCAGGCACGAAATTCCAAACCATTGGAGGTAAGAAGTTCTCTAGATACTTGCCCATATTCTCCCACATGCCATGCCACCCATGGCTATCCTGCCTTGGGGCAAATCTCTGGATGGTATTCTTCCAAAATTTTGGTATAACCATAAACAAGACATGACACACACTCAGGAGACACAGCAATAAGAGCAGGCTGGCTTGAACATCCTAATGATATTAAAAATTCTCAAAAGCTATTGTAATTAGCCTGAATGAGAGAGGAAGTGAAGTGGAAGTATCCCCCTATTTTTCCCTCAGATTGGATGTTATTACTAATAAACACTGAAAAGGGGCACCCGAGATAACAACAGTGCCACATACAAATCCCCACTTAACCTCATCACCAGTGATGCAGTCATGTCATAGGTCAACATTATCCAGTACAGTAAAATGATCGTCCTGGTCCTTCTCACAGAGGTGATAAAGATTGCCGCAGGGAAAACATAGTGCATATGAGACTTTACCAAACGTCACTATGTGAACAGATGAACCAGCACTGCGACCAGCAAGGGGTTTTGTTTTTTCTTTAACTAGTACAAGGAACAAATTTGTTTCAGCACATTCTGGTCAGATCTGTAGTTATCTCAAGCCTTCAAGCCCCGTGTTGGGTGGGAAAAAGTATGGTTTCGTTTTAAAAGCTGGCCGAGCAAGGAGCACCACATGGCTTCTTGCTCACCCCTCCCTGCAGTGATGTGAGCAGAATAGTAAGAACAAAAGGAAGAACCTTGTGAGTTGAGGTAACAACAGGTTTAATAATACAACACAAGAAAAGAGAAAGATAACAATAAAATAATAAGAATACACAATACAGTTGCTCACTACCCAGAACATGATGCTCGGCCCATTTCTGATCAGCAAAGACCCAGTCTCCCCTGGGCAGCTCCCCTGGATATCCCAATCTCCTGAGCATGACCTCAGATTGTGTCAAATATCCCCTTGGCTAGTTCAGGTCAGCTACTCTGGCTGTGCCCCCTCCTAGCTTCTTCTGAAAATTAACCCTATCCCAGCTGAACCCAGGACAGCTTTAGAAGCACATTGTATTTGGAATAATTTCAAGCCATGTTATAGCATAACAATCTCTACTGAAAGAGGAGAGGAACTAGAGGACCTTTCAAAGTCACCCATCTTTTTTCAATGAGGCAATTTATCTGTAATTTTATCAAGTATGTACTCCTTGTTCATCTTTGAGCTCAGGACAGAATTAAGCTGATTCCAAATCTTTCTCAGTTTGCTTGGGGTTGATCCATAGAGCCCAATTCACAGAATTACCATTGATCAAAATTCTGCTATTTTTGAAGAAACAGAATTCAGCAGCTGACTAGTATGTTGTCAGTTAAATCTGCTGGTAGGATTTCCGGACTGAATGCTTTTCTTCAAAGCACCTTGGCCTAATGAGGAGGGTTTTTTTTAAACAAAGTTCAAACCCCAGAAGATGAAAGAGAACTAATAGGTAAGGGAACAATGCTTAATCTGCCTGGAAGACCATTAAAACATCATGTACAAAAGCTGTGGTACTTTCAGAATAGCTTCTCTAACCAGCAAAAGTAAGCTCTGCTGATGAACAAGAAAGCTTTTTACATTAGTTTTTATAGTTTGAAAGTGCTCTGGTATGTTCCTTAAAAGGCAACACAATGCACAGTGTACCTTTTGTGTGGTGCTATATTGGATACTCTTAATAAATTTTTTTGTTAATTTGCCTGAGCTTGGGTAGACTGCAGTTTCAGTACCTCTATTTGTGTACATTAAGCACACAGAGTAGTAAGTCAACTTCTCCATCACTCTTAAGCACTGCTCTGGCAGATTATCAACACCACAAGATTTGTGATTGACTACATGATGACCTGCTTTTGAAGTGACTCTAGATGAGTACTAGACAGCACTAAGAGGCAAAACCTTTTGTGACACTGATATGGTTTTGTAAGAGTCCATGCACTCCTTCTTGCCAGCACTGCGTCCTACGCCTGTAACTGCCAGACAGACACTGACCAGTTCACAGCAGAAATGAACTGCTATTGAGGAGATCATCTGCCTTTGAATACTCATTTCAGGCAGCTTCTTCTGTGGATCTTTACCAAGAAAGGCAGGTGGAATGGACAAAGCAGATCACATGTCTTAGCTGGCCAGCTGCAGTCAGCATAACAGCAACTGCTTGCAGCCATTGAGTGGAGTGTGGTGAATAAATGCTGAGCTGAAAATGAGGTGCGGGGAGCATGGGCAGGTGTTGAGTCTGCTGAGTAAATAATTTTAAATAAAAGATACTCTAATTCAGAAGAAAGAATATATGCTTCTGGAAGACTAACAGACAAGTGATGTGCATGCAGTTGCTGAGCACCACAAGAAATGAGGTAAGCATAAAAGCTAAACAGAGGTGCAACCTATAGCGACTTAGGGAAAGTAGCATTGTCATATGGCTTCAGTTGGCCTTTAGAGTTAAAGGCACATAGAGCTGAGTAGCTACCAGATAAACCAGGCTCTAGGGAAAAGATTCTTGGTGCAATAGTTCCTAGGATAGAGTGGTTTCTTATGTTGCCTAATATTCTCTATCCAAGCTATCTTCTAGTTTCCTCAAACTGCATCATGAACCAGGATGATACTCTCCTCTATCAATTTCTTCTTCCATCTAAGTTCTCCAAAAGACCAAGCATGTTTTCTTGTACAGAAAATAGGCAGCCTCACTGATGAAAATCAAGGTATGTTCGTACTTGAAAGTACTTGCTCCCTTCTTATGTCCAGATGGCTCCGGAAGTGTCTTAACTTCTGAGAGGACAGCAGCATGATACCTCTAAAAATGTTACCAAGAAATTTTGACAAGGCAGCAATAAGATAGGGCTGGCCCCTGAAGGGTGGATTGTCAAAGCCATGCAGATAATGCATTACTCATGGTAGCAGAACAGTTGATTCAGTGATATGATAGACTGCATTCTTCAAGCAGTGCTCTGAGTGGCCAGATGCAGATTATTCATAAAGAATATTATTTTTGCTCACAAAACATTTATAATTTAGACTGGATCCAAAATGCAGAAAGTTAAGCATAAGCAGTAGTATTGTTACTACATTCTCAGATCCCAAACTCAAAAGGTACTAGCATGTCAAGTAATACCGGGTTACTTCTGGTTTTAAAGTTATCTACTATTTTTAGAGATACATCATCTGTGTTGGCAGATACAGCAGACTATCCCAAAAAAGAAAAATCCTGTGGGCAACATTTTTTACTTCTGTCTTCTTTGAACCTTATCACTAGCTTCATTGATGCCTTTCAAAGTCTACTTAAGATTGATGAGCTGTATTTACCTTTTCATGTGATGATACATGTTAATTTATGACTTTGTTTTCATGCTGCATTCTTACCATGAATGCATTTTTATTACACCCTGGACAGAGGTACTATCCTTTCAATTATACTTGTCTTGCTTGTAGAATACGTTTAAGAAGTTCCGCAATGATTTGCCAATTGAACAAAGCATTTATTTTACTGAGAGGTCATAGCAGAATATAAGTCCACATTACACTCTGACTGAAGAAACAAAAGAGGTGAACTGAGAAGAAAAAGGCAGACTGAAGATAATAATTTGGAAATAAGTTCTGTGCCCATTGCCCTGGATCACATTTGCCAGCTAATACCTGCTTTTAACTTTACCCTTACACAGTTCAGATTCTTGCCTTTTGATTCAGAAGGTGTGCTGCATCTGAAATACAACTTCAGAACAAACCTATATATATTTTATAATCAAAACTGAAAATAGTGTCAGAACTGTTCTCTAGTTTAAACTCCTTTCTTCACTTGAAAAATTTCCATAACACTTGGGTAATTTCTTATAACTGGCTAATACACAGGCCAGTTGCTTTTGTTATGTTAATAAAAATGTTTTAATTAATACAAAGCATTTTCTTACCCAGCAATAATTTCTCAAGGATTTTTCAATGTAAGTTTCCTATATTCTTAAAAGTAACTATGATTCTAAAACAGTGTTTCTGACAGACCTCTAATATAACACACCTCAAAATATTTAAGTCCCTCAAAATAGTCTGCATGAAAAGTAAACATTGCAATTTATTAGCACCATCTTTTGGGTCACTTTATGGTGTTTATGTTCTGGGAGCAAGATCCAGGAAAAGAACTTAATTTTCTTCTGAAAACCGCAGGTTGTAGTTGAATACTGAAGAGGATTCAAGGAACATTCACACTTCAGCACAAACCATAGGAAGCACACCATTAAGCCACAAATCCCTTCCTCACACCTGTTCTTGTGGATTTAATTGCAGTAACTAAGCTGCATCTCTCTGTATCTGGGATTTGCAACCCTGAACCTCTCTTTAGAGTCCAATGTCTATGTCAGTTATTTCTTCCAAAATACAAAGCGAGGAAACAGCTGCAACCTCATCCTTTTAACTTTTTTATTTATTAGCTAAACAGATACCACTTCCTTGAAATACAGAAAACTGTTTTTATAATTGGACACACTATACTAAAGACCAGCCAACAACATAAATAACCGAAATTTTATATTCAAAAATAATTCTGGAATTATTTAAGTATCATGGGGAGCAGGGAAAAGTACAATCTGGTTCAAAAGCACTTGTACAAGGACCACTGCTATGTACAGGTCATTCCTGGCCATAGCTTACTAGCATAAAAGGGAAGAGACTGAATAAAATTTTTTTCCAATCAAAATATTGCTCATTGAGTTGAATTAGCTGAATTTCTTTAAGATCACACAGCATAGGTTAAAAGGAGATTTATCACTGAAATACAGTTTCAGAAGAGACAGTATGCATCAGGTCCAAGACTTAACATCCAACTGCATAAGCCTATCCTGTAGGCATGTAGTTAGGTACAAAAAAGGACAACAGGGTACATCTTCAGGCTCCAACATCCTTTAAGAAGGAGGAGCCAACTATACGTAGATATTTTGAGTTACATCCACAAAAAGGGTAAAAGCCCTGCTAAACACTTTGAGATAGAAAAAGGGGACCAACTGCAGAGCGCAGAGCCAATTAGTGCAGTACCACTGAATCCAAGGGCAACCATTTCATAAGCACCTAGTGCTCACAGATCTGCAGAAGATAATGTACCTTGTGCTACAAACACTTGTGACACACCCTGTCATATTTAATACGCGGTTGATACAAGGTTGTTGAATATCTTGAAGAACAAGATTAGAAATCAAAGGATTTCTGAGAAATTAGAAAAAGTTCAGAAATTTGCATTTTAGTAAGAACATATTTAAATAAGAAAAAAATTTACATGGCAGCAGAAATTACCTGCTGCACAAACACAGGAAAAGGTAAAAGCTAGACAGCATTTTCAAAAGAGATGTGTTTAGTGGATTATATGCAAAAATTAGCCTAACTCACAAGACATGGGCAACAGCCCTTACACTCTCCTTCATGTTAGTAAGGCTTCACCTAGAGCTACCACTAAAGGAATGAACAAATAGGAAAGATTCAGAGCAAAACAGTAAACACTACCAAAAAGACTGAAAATGGTCTCTAAAAAAGATGGAACAAATCCAGGCATTTTATCCTGGAGAATACTGAAGGTGGTAATAGTAATAGTCTTCAAGCATATCCAAGGCTATGGAAGAAAGGAATAAACTTTGGCTTGACAGAACGAGTAAGACACAATGAGCAAGAAAAATGTTGGAAGGGTTCCTCCCGCCTCAGAAAACAACTAAGACAAATGAAAGCCTGTAACAGACCACCTAGGGAGGCTGTCAGAGATGACTTCTCTTGACCAGGCAGCTCTGTCACATGTGACACAGGGGCAAGCTGATCCTGCTTCATACTTGCACATTAGGGAAAAAGCATCTGAAGGCAGAGGGAGCAACTGTCCCTTCCCTCAGCAGCACTCATCCCTTTAGGCTTACCCACTCAGAGAAATCTAAAAGGCAAGATTTGTGATGCAGCTGAAGTGAACTACTGAATACGGTGAAGAGGTGATCCCCAGAGCCCCCTCAAAAGAGCAGATTTCAGTGATGCATACCAGACCTTTCAGACTGTGCACTGCTCGTTACAATGCAGTAGATTCAAAGATAGAGAACAGAAGATGAAAACTGAAGCAAGAAGCCTGCAAGGCACCACCAGTGAACTGTGGGATCTGCTGGAAGCAAACGGAGGGAATCAGCAAATTCAGTTGAAAGACTCACTGTCACTATGGACTCAGAGCAGGACTAAAAACTTGAGGGACAGGAGAAGAAAACATGCAGCTTATGGCCTAACCATCTTAACAGCCCTCCTCCCACCTGATCTCTCAGAGCACCCACTCTTTATGAAAGACACCATACCAGCAAACACAAAGGAGAACCACTTACTGGGTTCTCTTCCATGTGCAATTTTGGCTATACCCTTGTTTCAGCTGTAACAGAGGCCTCAAAATAAATATAAATGATGGGCTAAGGGCTTCAGAGGAGTTGGCACAAGACATGTGAAACTGCCAGCTTCCTCCAGTTTTCTAAACACATATTCAACCACACTGAAAAAAACAGCACTTGAATTTTGCAGATTATTTGTTAACATGTTCTAGGATCCAGCATTTCAGGGCAAATATCACTGGAACTCACAGAAGTCCAAAATCTAGAACCACTCAGTATAAATATTACCTTTAACAGGAAGAAGGAATACTTCAACTTTACAACAGTTTTGTTTCCTTATTGTTCTGAAGTTCCTGTAATGTTACATTAGATGGAAGGAAACCCAGTGACCCATAGAAAGAGCCTCAATTAGTAAGGTTAACAGAAGCTGAATAGGTTGAAACTGGAAAAATAAGCGTATTATTTATGTATCAATTACTACTTGCTCCCCATTTCAACAAAACGAAATAAAATTTTCGCATCCTTCCTAACAATCCAGAGGCCTCCTCCTGCCCCAGCATAATTAGTGGTAAATTCACCACAGCTCTCCATAAGCAATCAAAAAGGCTACCTAATTAAAAAAGTAATTAGTTTACATAGATAGATGCGAGTGGGTAGATTAGTTTATGAAAATAAAATGAAATTCCTCTGGATGCTTTTAGTGACTTGGCTTCCTGCTGTTTTACAGCTTCCACATATTTCCAAGGGAGGGGGAAAACAAAAAGACTCCATTTGCAAATGAATATGGTACCTTTCAAAACCAATTGATCAGATATGCCAGTTTTATAATTTGTCCTCTGTTTTCAACACAGAAGATGAACTTCATCTTTTTGCACAAAAAAACAATGCCTCCACAAAAGGACTAACATGTTATGTTTCATTCTCTTGGGTCATTTATACAATACGTACCACATCATCTAGGCACCAAGCTGAACCAGTGCTGGACCTGGAAAATGAAGGCTTGAGCACTATCACCCAGCACACCACATTATTTGTAAGAAGCCAGAACAGCTCCTGATACCAAGCTAGGCCAAGGGCTTTTTCCCCCAGTCATCCTGTTGCCAGCCAGGGGAAACACCCTGCCCAGGAATGCAGTTCTCTCAGGGTGAACATCAACCCTCACACTCCTATGCGCCAACTCAGGCAATACTGCCAAATGCCGGAAACTCAATTGCATCATTGTGGCAGCTCTCTTGAGCTGGGGGGCAGGTGGGGGCACAAAAGCCACTAGCCAATACTCAAGGGAAAAGTGTAGAAACAAATAACAGCAATTTTTGAATTAGGAAGCTCTGCCAGAGAAATCAGTGAATTATGAAAACTTCCTCCCTCAAAGGCTTTAAATGGCCAATAGTTAACGGATGGACTCCATCTCAATGAATGCATCAAGTACCATTTGTCACTTTCAAAAAAATTGCCATAAAAACTCTAACCAGCACAAAACAGCAAGCTGCCTTTTAAAATGTGTGGAAAAAAACCCCAAAACTAAACTGTTACCCTTAGTTGAGCAAATTAAACAGCTGTAAACTTAAGTTTTATACTCCTTTAAATTAAGAAGGTATGCATGAAACTGAAGGTTTAAACAGCGATATCAAAAAAGATGCAACTACCTATACTGAATTCTTCAACTGATTTGGTTTTATACAATCCAGAGACCAACTCCCATTTTGTTTGCCTTTGCTACTTTTGGAGTACCACCCCCTGATCTGAAGAATACCGAGTCTACTGGAAATTTCTGGCTAATGGACTCATGAAAACTCACACTGAAGTCATATGAAGTTCCACACGTACCGTTCAGGCACAGTAGATGGATCTGGCAGGGATAAAAAAGCTTTTGAAGTGATCAAAATGAAGCAATTCTCACAAAGCTAGCAAACCTCAGGTTACTTGGTCAAACACATTTTAGATCAGTACCTCTCAGCATTACCTATGCACTGTTCAGCAGCCTACACAAAGTGGAATGGTGAATCTAGTCCATTTCTGGATATTACTGAGCTTTTAGAGAGGCAGCATCTAAAAAGCCATCACATTAGGTCCTTACCATACCAGGGGCTGTACAAGTAAAGGAGAACAGTAATTCAAGAGAGTTCATGGTCTCAGTGATCATGTGAACACATGCAAAGACTTAAAAAAAAAAAAAGGTAACTAAGAGTTTCAGCCAGGAGGAAACAACGGTGTCCACTCCACCTGGCTACTACTGGAAATCAATTTCTTTCCACAGATAGGCAGAGCTGAGACTGTATTAAATTGGAAAGACAACCAGTATTCTCACTTGAAGATAAGCCCCTGTGTAACAACAGACACATGCAACGAAAGCTATGGAAAAAATAAAAATGCAGTCTTAGAAGAACAAAGGACAACTAAGAGAGCAGAGGTGACAATTAAAATCCTATAACATCATCTGGCAAATGGGACACTACTGAACTATGAAGGGTTCCAAGGCAGAGCTATTTCTCTTACATGTTACAGAAGGACAAGAGGAGACAACTCACATCCCAAATACTAGCCCCATCAAAGGAGCCTGAAACTGAGCTGACAGGGAAACTAAACTACCTTCCTATTATTAAACTTTCTTCTTATCATTAAAAGGAGTACTGCCAGAGCAATGTCAAGACATCACAAAAATTAGGAGTCAAGGTAAGAAAGGCCAGGCAGTTGTACCAAGATTAGGGACATCCTGTGGATAAACAGAAGATTCCAGTCCCTTCTGCTCCAAACACATCACCTTTCAGAAAGGTTCCTATTTATTTTTAATGAAAAACTCAGCTGGAGCTAGACCAATACTCTCTATTTAGACTGCCAAATATGAAACTTTACTCAAAAACTGCAACATCATCAGCTGCCTATGATCAAGAGCACTTCACAGCTGGCTGAACTTCAAAGAGATGCACTACTCTTCATGTAGAGAGGTCTTTCAGAAACAGACAATCTACTTTCAAGTTTTATGTTTCCTTCATGAAGTTCAAACAGGAAAATATGAACAATGTTCTGTAGCTTCGCAGGCAAAAGGAAAACTCAGACACTGGCCAGCTGCTTGATAAGCCAAAGCTGTACATTGTTTCAGAGCAATTACTAGGCAGAGTAGTAGACCTAAGGCTAGGTTACCAATAGCACCACAGTCTTATTTTGTTGTTCTCCAGGAAATCATTTAGTCTCTCCAACCTTTAAGTTCACCTTCCCACCAAAAAAAACCCAAACACCCCTGTTTTAAGTTTTGTTCTCCCAGTTGTGATATCAGGATCATTTGAACATAGTACTTTTGTCCTCTGGTGAAAGTCAAGTGAACAAACTACACTTAACTGAAGAAGCATGGAGTACTTTATCATTTACAAGTTTACACTCAAAACACACAAGCTTCAGAATTTCTTGACAGTTTTAAGCACAGAAGTTAATCATCCCAGGATAGTTTAAGTATCCAGTATGTTGTATTACAGGTAGTTAATACTGTTAGCTAACCAGAAGCACTTATTATCTTAAAAAGAGAAAAATCAGACACATTGCAAGATTAGCATGTGAAAAGGCACTTTCCATCTCTAGCTGTTTTTTTTAGTCTTCTGCACTAGAACTCAGGTTGTCAGTGGTGGTAAATCTGATTGAAGTGCCCAGGTGGAAAGGGCAGGGTAAAGAGGAGTAAGAGCTGGAGAGCCCCTATTGCCAAGTAGTTACACTAACTCTGGATGGACGAGAGTTGGGTTCCAGACGGAGAATGAATCCTATTGTATATCTCAAGCCAAAAAAGATAATCACACCCCACCTTCCAAAACCCAACAACTGCCCAAAAGCACATACATACACAATGCATACTCTGCAATCCAGGATAAAGGCCTTATAAAGATGTCACAAGACAAAACATTCACTCTGACAGCTACTTTTTGAGTTACAACTAGATGAGAGAAGTTTTACCAACACTTATATACAGACAAGCCTCCTTGGAGCTCTCATTCCCACTAGGACTTTCAATACGCAGTCTAAGGAGCCCACTACTGTTTTCAAACATTGAGTTTAAAAATGAACACACTTATCCTGACTATATTGGGCTATTTTATCTCTGGCTCTCTAATTCTCCCCCTGCAGAGCAGAAGGAAGGCATACTCTGAAGACAGCATAGGAGAGAAGAACAGTGACAGCTGGGAGCCATCCAAAGTAAAGAAGGCCATTTGCAGGAGGTTTCCTCCCCCAGCATGTCACCATCCCCTACACTAGGCTCTCTTTCCCACAAACCCTCACTGCTTCATTAGCTGTAAATGATGTGGCTTAGGAAGGAAGCAGGACTTTATTAACATTTGGAGAGGCCAGCATTGCACACAGAGACTCGATTTGCTGATTACCAGCAACCAAGCCCCACATTGTGTTCTGGCTCCCTCCCCAGTATGGACACCCCAAAATGTGACTTTCTGTCTAGTTCCTTACCCTCAGAGTGGAAATGAATAACAGCACCATCCTTGCTGCCCTTGCCTCCAGCCCTAAAAAAAAGGAAACCCAGTACCTCCAGTTGAAAACCACTCTCACACTGCAGATCTGAGTATGAAAAGGGCAGTAATTACAAGGGAGTTGCTGAACTCACTGAAGCAAAAGGCCTCTTTCACCCCAGTCTTACAAAATGCCACCAGTGCCATCATGTTCTGCATTTTCTGTGGCTACAAAGCTAAACTCTCTCATGCCATGACTCCCAGGTGTGCTTTCATGCAAGTTTACCTATCCAAGTAATAGCTACTTTCTAGGCTGAAAGTAACCCACCTACAGCAGACTTCATTTATGCCAGGTGAAGATAATCCTAGTCAGGCACATACCACACTTGTGACATGTTATTGCTCCACTGTGTTGAGTAGAAGCCTCTATGATGACTACAGCTTCCTCAGTGCTTGTCATTAGGGCATGACACACCTGTAGTCTAACTGGCTGCCATCATGAGCACAAGCTGTTCTTTCAACAAGGGAGGCAAAGGAAGCTCCAGGGCTCTAATAATTTCATGCCTGGTCACTACTTCACAGCTAAATATGTCTTCTGTACAGCACTCCAGGCCCCAAACACACTATTTCTCACAACACACAAAGTACCTTCTGCCCATTACAAAACTGGATACTTTCTCAACTGCAGCATAAAGAAAAAAATGGCTTTCAGTCCTGTGGCTTCCCTAGCAACAGACGACACAAGGTTTTGGGTGCTGAGCCTCAGCTCCCCTTACACTCTGCTTACAGCAAACATCTACTATAGCTAGCCTGTGCTTTCAGTTGAGAAGGGACAGCTAGGTTTGAATGTGAAGAAATCCACAAGACCTATGCTGAGGTTTGTACGATTCCTTACTACAGCTGGCGCACAGGAAAACTGTCCCCCACTCATGACAATTTTAGAAGCTGAGATGCTTCTTTTTGCAGAATGTAGTTTCAATCATTGTAAGCCGTGGCTGAAATATCAGCCACTGCCCAGACTAGTCAGAAGAAAGGCCTGCAGGCAGAAGAGCTTGAGTCTATGCAGAGAGGAGAACACTAATTAAACAACAGTAGAAGGTCTCAAAAGGAAACCCAAACAGAAAGCTGAAAAATAGTGTTTTTTGAGAAAACATGTACTTATCTCTTTCCAGCCAGTAGCAGAGTCTCCTGAGAATCCTGATTTTTTTTTCTCTAAACATTTTGCAATTTCTTGCAACAGAACCAATCATCCAAAAAACCCAAAATGTTTTTTCCTAGAAGAAAAAAAACAAACTAACTACAGTCTTAAAAGAGCTATCCCTTAGGGCTACTTTGGAATTTCTAACATGTTCACAGTCATAAAAATAAGCACTACCACTGGGATATCCTGAACTAGAGCCTGTCTGGCCCCAGCACATCTCCATCATTTTACAAAGCACCAAAATAGGAGACATATGTCACTGTTTGGGATGTAGAAGTTGTAAATAGTTCAAGACTACACAAAAACACTGAAACCACAGAGGTAGTCAGCCAAAAAAAATTTCCAAAACTAACCCTGGTAGAAGAGCAGGACGAGTCTTCAACCCAGGGGCCACCAGTGCTCCTGTAACCCCCCATTCCACTGCTGCCAAGCACAGCCTTCCCGCATTTTCTGCTAATGTCACACAGACCTTTTTCTTAATCAAGAAACTTGACCTTTACCTATTGCAGGTATCAGGCTGAAAGGTGAAATTGTTTTTGGTGATAATGAGAACAAAATGTAGATTCCATCTCCTCTTCAAGTTATCAAGATCATAAGCAAAGAAAGAAAAATACCCTGGCCTTTATTTTATTTTAGTATTTCAAATGCAGGCTGTTTTTCTCGATTAGATGACAAAACTCTAAGACATGCCCAATTTTACACTATTAAAAACACAACAAAAAGCTAGGGTGAAAGCAAAATGATGCTTTTCCCTCTGTACACAGCAGAGCCAGCATGTAATTTCCCCAGGGGCCGTGAGGCAGCCCGCTACCCTAGCTGCTCCCCTTTGCTGTCACGTACACACAGCGCCCTGCGCTCTAACAGGCCTCGTCCCTCAGAGGGGCCGTCGCGCTCCCCGCACCGCACCACCACACGAGCCTCGGCCCGCCCGCTGAGCTCGGCGCCCCCTCACGCAGCCCCGTGCTAGGGCAGTGCTGCCACCCACGATACTTTCACTGAGGCCTCTCATTCTCCGGTACTTCGGCACCGCGCTGAGACCGGCCACCGCCCCCTTTCTTCACCGCCGCCTCCTCCTCCGTCCCGCGCCGCCGCCGCCTCCCGCCTAGCGGCGCTCAGCGCATGCGCGGCAGGCGGCCGGCGCGGCAGCCATCTTGCCGGCTTCGCACCTGTAGCGAGAGGGGGACAGAGGGGACACCTACGGCGCTCCTTTTGTGGGCGAGCTGTAATTAATTTTCCTAATAAGCCATTTTAGGTCTAATCCCCCGCGCTCCTCGGCTCCGCAGTTTGTCGCGGCTTTGTTGTTTGGGGGAGGTGTCGGCGGGCGTTCTCACAGCTTTTGCCTTTTTTTTCCCCCACCTGCCTGGCGGGGGCGGGCCGGGCTGGGCCTGCGGCCTCACACAGCCCCCGTCCGCTGCGGGGCCAGCGGCAGCCGCCCGGGGCGCTGGCTCTGAGGACTGTCGGGGGCGCACGGTGATAGAATGGCGATAGTCGAGGCTTTCCGTGGGCTACAGGAGAAGGTTGCGGCGAGCGCCGGGTGTAGCGGGCGGGTGCGCAGCGGGAGGGGGCCGACAGACGTTGCTGCTTCTCTAGTTTAAAATGGCCGCGGTAGCGGCTTTTTGAAACCCGGCTGTAATCAAAATGCCCATCTCCGGGCGCTGCCCGTGGGCGAGGGGAGCACGGCCGGCCGTAGGCCCCCGTCCTGCAGCGAGCGCTTGCGGGGCGGGCCGGGGATGGCGGCGAGCCCGGGCAGGGCCCGGCAGCGGCGGGGACCCGAGGGCAGGGGTCCCGCCGCCGGCCGGGGGACTCTGGGCCAGGCACCGGGCGCTGCACCACCGTCCTCCGCAGACAGCGCCAGAGCTGCGGCCCGGCCGGGAGCGGGAGCCCAGCGCTGGGTTTTCTCATCAGCTCAGATATTTTGTGCAACTCCCAATATTCACCCAAGCCTCATTACCACCTCTTAATGAGACCCCTTTACTCCGTGACGTGCAACCGCTCCATCTCATTAAGGAAATCGCTCTTCAATGCTGATTATTTTATTTGCAGCCATAATTATATTTCTTTCGGCTAAATCACGGTTTAATCGAGCCCACATGGAGGGCAGCAGCACTAATTACAGCGGGAGATGCGGTGGCTGTTCGCCTGCCCGGCCGGAGGAGGAGGTGCCGAGGCGGGCGCGGCGCTCCCCCGGTGGGGCCCGGACGGGGGCAGGGCGGAGGGCCGGGGCCGGGGAGGTGGTCTCAAACACAACAACTTATTACTTCTAATTCCCCGACTGTCACCAAATCACCTGCACGAAACAAGAATCTAATTTGTTAAGCTGGCATTTCTGCAGATGGAAGATCGATTTTCTCTTTAGATTTCTCTAATTGAGTGAATATAGACGCCCCGAATTAGCCGCGCTTGGGCAAGAGGGGAAGGGAAGGGGAGAGGGAGGGGAAAGAAAAAAGTCAACAAAAATCATCCTTGTAAAATAAGCCATATTACCTCTAGAATTGCCCCCCAAATAATAAAGGAAGGTGGATCGAAAGGTCCCAGATTGAGTGACAGTCATATTTCTGGAACTAACTGGTTTTTAAAAGAAAAGGTTAGGATGGCTGGAGAATGCTAAGTAACGGCGCAGGGGAGAAATGGCTGAGCTCTGAAATTGCTTACAGAATTACATTTGTTTTTCTTGTGATTTTATTAAAAGTCACTCCTCATCTCCAGAATGCGTGAAAATATCTACTTTCCACTCAGATACACCACATTAACTTGTTGGAGGCGAATTTGTTTGTTTGTCTATTTTATTTATTTGCCAGATAAGATTGATGCAGTCTTATTAGCGCTATATCTAGTTATAGGAAGAGATAAGGATGAGATGTTTTCTTTTTATTCCAATTACTAGACTTGTCACCTAACTGAATAACTGATATATGATTATTTATCTTGAGTAAATAGAAATCAGAAAAGCAGCCAACTTAACACATACAAACAAAATATGTATGTGCCTTATTACTATATACCTCCTATGTAATTTAAGAGATTGAAGCTACAGCGTTAAAAGGGAGAAAGTTAAATACTCCACCCACGTCAGTCTCCTGTATATACTTTCATTGCTGCGCCTGGTGGTTTATTTGTTCAGCCAGTTGGGGAGATTTCGGGTTTCAAAAATAAGGAATTTATTCAACACATACCCATAAGTTTCAGTAGGAAGAGACTACTTTGCAGTGTGCGCTTTTCCTAAAGAGAGGTGTATCTGAAAAAAATGGTTTATACCGGCGTTTCCTTCACTTTCGGGGCAGCCCAAATAATTCCTGCCTGCCATGTAAGCTACAGCATGGTGCGTTACGTTTGGGCTCCTCATTTTTAAGTTTATGAGCTTAGTATTATGCCAAAAGCCTATAGATATGTACATACATATGTACATGCGTGCATGCCAAGCTGAAGGGAGAGGGGGCGGTGGCTTTTGTGTATAAAGAGTTTGCATCTGGACGGGGGAGAGCAAGTGAGGGGGTGTCGGGCATACCTTTATATTAAAATAGCTTTTTCCCCATAAAAGGCTGGTTGTCGTAGTTTTGATGAAAATTAATTGATAGAAGCCATCCCTCCAATCTAAAGCAACCGCCTCCCTGTCGAGAGCTTCCTCGCAGCCTGCCAGCGAGGAGACAGTCGGAGGCGCTGCCTTTGGCTCAGCCAGAGCGAGATACAGATATTTAGATAAATAAGCAAATAGGAAAACGGTGTTCTTGACCGTGTTTGAGAACAGATGACGGGAGACCCGAGCTCTCCCTGCCGCCCTCAGGGAGGCTGTTTTCGGAACACCTGATAGCTGCGTTTCTGAGCAGCTGCGATCGCTCTTGCCTTTAAACTTCATAAAGTTGCTTTCAAATAAGTGTTTCAAATAAGTGTATTTATTACAGCTACAAAATGCTGCATGCAGACTAATGTCGTAAATCAGCGATGATCATCACATTTAGCTCTGACTAGAATGAATAAATTGGGATCTCTAGGTGCTGGCAATCTTGTCCTTCATTTTGGAAGGAGTCATATTTTCGAGAAGGATGATTGAAATAAAAACACATGTTTGTGTTTTACCATTTCTTAACTCCAAATCACGCCTAACAAAAGGATATAGTTTGATTTGCCATTTGTGTTTAGGCTATGCTGATGTGGAAAAGTAAACAGGTGCCTAAGTCACTTGTTTTGTTTTCTGTAAGCGAGTAACACTCAAAAGCATAGCTGTAATTTGCAATGAATTAAAATTGATTCTTTTCATCAGGCAAGAAAATAGGGAAATGTGAGGTCGTTGATTATTGAGGGAGGCTCTTCTCATTAGAGTGAACAATGTTACAATGCAGCATTGAGCAGCAGGAATGTGAATAATAATATCCGATATTTCAACACTGCTGTCTGGAAATTAGAAAAAAAAAAAAAAAAAAAAAAAAAAAAAAAAAAGAGAGCCGCGCGAACAGCGAACAAGCCAGGCAACCAAAAGTTACATTTGATAAACGCTGGGAGCGTTGCTAAGTGTAAAAAGCAATTACGGTGCTCTGCATACAGCAGCCGCTTTAACTGGATGGATGCTCAATAAATACATAAATACAATATCAAATTACAAGCCTTATCAGCCGTTTACGCCAAGCCACCCTGCTGGCTTTAGCAGTTTAACCTTATTTTACTGTGTTTCTCGCTCCAAATATAATTATTCTGATAAAAGAAGGTTCTGTTCCTAAATCAGAGCAGAATTGGTTAAATACACTTGTTTATATTACGGCCTCATTCAATCAGGCCTTCAGTTTAGCGGGAAGGGGAGGGGGAGAGCTCTGGGGAGGTTGGAAAGTTCTCTACCCTTTCTTCCCAGGGTCGCAGCACTGGAGAATTAGGGTTACATTGCTCCCGAAGGCAGCATGCCCCTCTCCCGCCGCCCTGGTTCCGGCGGGTCGGGCAGCGCGGGCAGGGAAGGGGGGCGGAGGGGAGGGAAGGGGAGGGGAGAGCTGGCCCGGGAGGGGAGAGCTGGCCCCGGCCGGGACCCCGGGATCGGGCCCGCCGGGCTTCACCGGGAAGGGAAGGGGTGGAAAAGGAAAGAAAATAATATAAAAGAACAGAAAATAAAAGAAAAGGAAGGTTGCAGGGGGAGATGATCTCGCAGTGCCTAGCCCCTTGGCAGGCGCTCCTGTACGAAATTCAATCTCTATTTTTTATGAGAAGTAAACTGTCTAAATAAATTTTATTAGGGGCAACCAATATATTTTCTGGTAGTTCCCTTTGTTCCAGTTCTACGTGTGTGTAACAATCTAAAACCTATTTATTGAGGAAAAATCACTGGATCCGTCATAGAAAATCCTTTTACTTTGCTCTGAAGTGATTTCTGAAGACACTTTTGTCACTCTGAAGATTTTGGGCCATTGTGCTAAAGCCTTTCCTTGTTAGGAACTTCAGTTCATATGATCATGTGGGGAATACCGTAAATTATAACAGGGAATGGACTTGATTGCCAGTTTTCTGGCTACACTGGGAAAACGTAAAGATGACGGGAAATAAAATCCTTGTAAATACACCTTCGACGCTGCCTAGTTGAATTCAGGCACTTGACAAAACAGGAGTTCGCGGGAGCGGAATGCGGTCCTGGGTTATTTTACGTATGCCCCATTGTCATTTTCTTTCTGACATCCTTAAGTGTCAGCCCTGCCCGCTCTTTTCTCTCCCGCAGACTTCCTTCTCTGATTTCCCCCCTTCCCTTAAGACGATTGCGCTCTGAAGTCTTGGAAGAAATGATTTAGTTTGTTTATACTGCTATAAAAATCAAGAGCAATAGAAAAGTCATAAAATGAAGCGCGCTATCAATCACACCGCAACAATGTTATTCAGCAGTTACTAACAGAGATTGATAATCCTTTGATTTCATCCCATTATTATTACTCTGATGTGTCTGCGCATTAACTATTACACATTTATTTATCGACCTGAAACATACAACAACACGAAGCAGACGCGCATACGCCGCCCGACCCTGTCCGCGGCGCGCTCGGCAGAAGCCGGCCGCGGGAGTCTGCAGCGCCGGGACATTTTTGCCGGTAGCTACAGCTAAAACTGAACCCCGAACGTCCCCGGCCAGCTCCTGACCGCTTGCATAACTCCAGCTCCAGGCAGGGCAAGGCCCGCCGAAGCCGCGGAAGGCTGCGCGCCCCCGGCTCCCGCCAGCCCCGGCCCCGCACCGCGCCGCCGGCCACTCGGGGGGTGCCCCGGGCTCCGCTCCGTGGGTACCGGCGTCCGGCAGGAGACCGGGGTGTGGCTCTCGGGAATTTTCACAGCCAGGGCTTCCCCTTCCTGCCCTAGAGCCGCACATAGACAATTAATTTCAAAGGAATAAAAGCAAAACAAATGAGCCATCTGCGCCATCCCCCATCCAACAAGGAAAAAAGACAAAAATCCCGAAACTCCCACTCCACCTCCACCTCCTCCTTTCTCTCTCTCCAGCTAAATTGTGGCCCGGCTCTGGGTCTCTTTCCCTGCTCTTAGCGGCCATTCCCAGTCGCCCAGGCTCATTGCAACAGCCCGACACCTCGAAAGCTGCATTGAATCAATGTATCCTGAGCAGGCAGGAGGGGAAAAAAGTGCAGAAAAACTGCCCTAGAGATCTGTCGGCCGGTTCCTTTGTCTCCTTGTTTAGTCGCTGCCGAAACCTCTCCACATCTGAGCTGCAAACAAAAACCACTCTTGCATCTGTTCGCGTGCCGTATTTACAATGTTTTGTGTAAGTCAATTGGATGGCGGGAAAAAAAAAGCCATTGGCTCTGTATTGTTTAACACAGACTTCACTGGGCTCCCTTTTTGGTGGAAGCTTTATTTGCACTAAATGAATAATCTTAATTGCATCACTTCTGAATTAAAAATCAATGTTAATCAAGTTGGAAATAGTAAATATCAGTTTTCATTGTGCCCGGGTAGAGGGTATTTTTCTTGTTTTGCAAATAAAAATACAAGTCAAATAACTTTAAAAGGGCATTATGTTCTGCTACAAATACAATTGAAACGGATTGTTTAGGAGCGGATCAGAAATGGTACAGAATTTTGCACTTAATTTCCTCAGTTATCATTTACAATAAGAACCTCTTGGCTTGACAGCCAAGTCTAAACAGTAGTAAATTAGTACAAATTTATACTGATTTTACTCTAATAATCGTAATAAAAGCTTATAGATTTGGCACTAATTACATAAATGCCTAATGATCTTGAAAATTACTCTGGTTAGAAATATATTACTAATCTAAACTTTGTTGTTGGCTGGCTTTGAAAAATCAGAACATTAGAAATGGTTCGCTTCACTTGTGCAAGGCACTTTAAATTGTTCAAGTAGTTTAACATATTCAAGAGGAAAATAAAAAGCATTTGACTTTATTTACTGCTTTAAATTGAGTTTGTAGGCGAGCCGAACTTGGAAACTTTACCCGGAAAAAATAGGGCTTACGGGCTTTTAAATCCCGGCCGGGGAGGCAGCTCTCCCTGGGCGGCCGGGACGTGCGGTGGTCGGTCTCTCTTTCCCCGAGCGGCGGTGCACTCTTGCACCGAGCGGAGCCGGGACGGGGCGGCGGGGAGGCCCGGGGGCCGGGGCGGCAGGTGCGGACCGGGCCGTGACGGGAACTGGCGGAAGTTTCTCTTTCCTCGCCACCCCGTAGCCGTCGGGGCCTGGCGGCGGGTGGGTGAGAACCGGGACGCGGTGCAGGTGCCGGGGACGGCCAGGCTGGGCCAGCGCTTCCACCCCTGCACCGCGCCGCGCAGCCGCCCGCACTGTCGCATTTACATCCCCCCTCGGTGGGCGCTGGGCGTGCGAGACACCCCCGAGAGCCTGACCGGG
>WKFP01013736.1:510856-542119 GCA_011057875.1 Pterocles orientalis
GGGAAAAAAAAAAAAAGGAAAAAAAAAAAAAGATTGCTTTTTGTAACAGTAAAACACGCGGGGTCAAAAAAAAAAGGCGGGGAAAAAAAAAAAGCAAGAGCACTTCCCTTTTTCTTTGATTTCGTGACAGTTGAGTTGCCGGTCCGCCCCACCTTTACTTACGCATTTATTTACGATCCTGCTGCTATTGTCCCTCCTGCATCTTCCGCGGCCGCCCCAGCCCCGCCCGGCCCCGCGGCCCGCCCGCCTGCATGTGCCGGTCACCCCGCCGCAGGGCAGGGCCGCTGGAGGAATGAGCAAACGATGTGAAATAGGATGTTTTGTGTAGATAAAGCATTCTTGTTACATGCTGGTCGATTCGTGATATGTTTTAACTTATTGTCTGTGCTTATTTATTGCATTTTGGGTTTCTTAATGAATGTTTGAGCTAATATAAAGCATATTAATTGACTTTTCCGGACACGTTTATATCAAGTTAATGTAAATGGATAAATAAAATCATTTTCAGTATGTGATATGAAGAATTATAGGTTTTGATGTGGCGTGTGAGATACGAGAGGTGTATTCAACCGCAGGCAAAAAAAAAATAATAAAATGACAGGACTTCCTTCGGGATTCACCAAGTCCTTTGTCACAAGTTTGGGGATAGTTTGCTTGCTTGAATCTTGCATTAAAGCCTTTCACTTGTCACAATTTTAATACTTCATGATTAATAAACTTTTGTTAATCTTTCTGTGTGATTTCCCTTTGGACTGCCAGACAACAAGCAGTTCCTCCGCGAAGCAAGGCGGAAGCGAAGAAGGGCGAAGGGAGCGGGGCGGTAGGGCCGGGGCGGGGCGGGCAGCGGGGGCAACTGCCCCGGGGCGGTGGAGGAGAGCCGGGATGGCAGCGGGAGAGGGAGGAGGGTGCTTTGCCTTTTTTACCTTTTTGCCTGCGGTGAAATGACTGTGCGGACGCTGGCACTTCGAGTCGCAGGAAAGAGAAAACCCTCGGCTTACTCCCGTGCAAATTTTGCCACAGGTGAAATAAAAAGTGCAGGACTTGGCAAGCATCGTACAGGACGGTTTGGGTTTATTTTTT
This sequence comes from Pterocles orientalis, assembly GCA_011057875.1. Lineage (NCBI taxonomy): Eukaryota > Metazoa > Chordata > Aves > Pterocliformes > Pteroclidae > Pterocles > Pterocles orientalis. The sequence continues at coordinate 511,937 of WKFP01013736.1, forward strand.
TCTCCTCCCCTCCCCCCCCCCCCCCTTTTTTTTTTCATGCAATGCACTGAGATCTCTTCTCCTTGTACATCAATTACACACCTCTTAATTACACACCTGAGAGTGCCCGGCTCCAAAGGTACCCGCAGAAGGGTCCTTGCTGGCTCCAAAGTGCATATTATGTATGCATATTTAATTTAAAAGAGAAATAAAAGGAGAATAAATTATTGGAGATCCAGACCTGGAGTGAGTCCGCTGGGGGTCACCTGAGGAAGCAGCTCTGCACCATTCTGCAGGAGCCTGCTAGCCTGGGTGCCAAAACAGCCCAGTATGCTCATCCTGAGGTAGCCTGGGCCAGACAAAACAGCTCTATAATCCGTACTGTAATCCATACCATTAGTAGCGCCTGGGGTAAGAATGCACTGTGTCCTATTCTTGCTTCCAGCCCTCCCTCTACTCCCCATCCCAGCCCTGGGCCAAGCAGTAGCCCTGGGCCAAGCAGTAGCCCCTCTGCACCCAGGCTTGAAATCCATAATCAGTTTATATCGGCCCTCAAAGATGTAGTAGATATGTGTGGTGTGCATGGAGCCGGGCTGGTCAGTATGCTCCCAGCCCCACTATCCCACAGGTGCCCCTGCGTGAGCCAAGAGAACTGGCAGCCCAACTGGGATATCCCTTGGTCCCCCCAGTCCCACAATGGTCCCTGCCCTGCGCCATGGTGTGCCAGGAGGAAAAGCAGATCTCCACTTAGATGCGGAGGAGTGCAAATCTCACTCTGCTTCTTCCAAATGTATGGAAGGTTGTTTACATGCATGTAATTTTTACAGCTGCTTTATATTGCTGTGAGCAAGACAGCTTTATGATGTAGGAATATTGTAAAGTGGGGTATGGAAGATCTTTAAGAAAATCTGCTTTTTAATGATAGGGGAAAATGCTCTTTCTGGCTGGAGGCAGAGGATTGAGACGCAACCTGTAAGATCCAACTCTTGACACCAAATGCTGAAGCTCTATGGAAGGGGTCTTACAAAGGTCCTTCAGCTGAGTTCTCACTCCTAAAACATCCATCATTTCCTCCATATTCTAATGCAACTGTTGTCCTGGTTATGAGCAAAGCTTTTTGATCCTGCCCAACTTTGATGCAACATTTGTTTCCATGGCAATAGATCTTCGTGTTCTAAATCCTGGAGATTTTTGAAATGTACCCTTAGCAGCAGCTGAAGCTTTGCAACATAAAACATCTATGCTGTTGTTCTTATGTATTTAACATGGATGAAAGGAAGGGGACTGTAGGTTTCACTCATACATGTTACAGGTTGTGTGTGAATGATTTTATTAAAAAATCTCACCTGTGCTGATACTATAAAAGGAAAAAATTAAACAGCACGGACTAGTTCTACCTAAAAACAGGAACAGCTTTCCTTCGTTCACATAAAGTGATCAAAATAAATGAGTGTATTCCATATAAATTGAGAGGGAATATTTATGCTGAATATCAATTAGCCTATTACTGACTGAGTAGCTAACACCAGGCACTGGGGCTGTAACAAGCTGGTCTTATTTACTTGCATTAACATGTGCTTTCTCTTTGAGCAATTCCATCCAGCATGTAAATAGACTCAGATTTATGTTTGTATATATGGATTCATTTTCACACCGGCACATATCCACGTAGGTTTACTTCCCTCTAAACACAACATCACCTGTAATGTCTAAGGAATATACGTAACGACAATGTCACTGAACCTTTCATTTGCTCTCTTGATGAAATGCTTTGACACTCTCTCTCTCCTCTCTTCTTCCCCTCAAATCCCTCTGGAAGGCAGAATCTGCTCTAACCCACTGCTGGAGATTGCATTCGCTGTGCAATTACTAACATTGGAAGAAAGTTTGTGAAAGGCAAGGGATCAGGTAACATTGCAGCATGAATTATATTATTGTACTAGCAGCAGTGATCCCTGCTCCTAGAAATGAAAATGTGGTTTAATTTGTGTTGTGGTCTTTAAATTTTCATTTTTCAGAATAAAAATCTCTGCACATGAAAATGTATCTTGCAGTAATGGAGGTATGGCAGTTAACCTGTCAGTTGAAAGTATGTAACCTTCCTTTTCTCCTTTTCATGACAAAGGTAATCTCATCTGAGGACATTTATGTGAAGAAATAACAGCATGGCATGGTGAAACCACTGGCTCATTAATCCTGGCATCCACTTCCTGCAGGGCTTCTTGATTAGTTAGATTCATTCATTGGGTATTTCGGAGTTTTTGATTTCTCACCACTGGCTAGGTTCACTGAGTTCAGGCTAAATTGAGCCAGAAGCAGTGTTTATTAGGAATTTTGTAATACAGACTACCCTAATAATTCAGTACAAATATCTCATCTGAAATATATCCATTCACCCTAACACCTAGTGCAGTTTGCAGCTGTGTTCAGAGAGAACTGAGAGAACACAAGTGATTGGGCATGTATTTTCTAAATTATTAATATGAGAGCTAACAGTGAACTCCTCTTCATTTCCAATGCTGGAATTAAGATCCTTCTTTTTTTTTTTTTTTTTTTTTAAAGCAAGCCCTGACACAGAGGTGACCACCTCCTGCCTGCCATTAAGGCTGAGCTCAGAGCGGCTGGTTTGGGAAGCACGGCCTATTTCACCTTTCAGATTAAAGATAGAAGGGAGAACAAACGAGTTTTGTTTTTTCTCCCATATATGCTGTCAACATAGGAAAAAATCAAAACACCACAAAAGGAAAAGGAAGATGAGTCCTCAGAAATTAGCATCCTGTAATGATCTTTCTGAACTGTTTGATAGCCACAAAAGAGTTACAGCTTAGCCAAAAGGGACAAAGAAGCAAAGGCTCTGATCCTGCAGCATTTAAAGCCCATGTTGATCTGGCTGCGAGTTCAGCAGATGCACGTGTGAAGATTTGCAGGGTCAGTGCTTAAAATTACACTGCCAGAAATCTTTCTCCCATTCTGTAAACTCTTTTCTAAAATAAATGATGACCACACACGAACCGCATTCAAATGTCTGGCCGCAGCTTGTGCCACATTGGCTCGTCCGGTCATAGGTGAGATCCAGGGCCTGAGAACCAGTGTGAGTTCTTGAACGTGCACTATGCACTCCAAAATCTCTGGCGTACAAAATCTCAGGCAGTGATGGCTTAACTCAGAGAAGCAGAATTTGGTCCAAGAGATGTAAGACCCACAGGCTCGTTTTAAACATCACACACTGATCACCACCCATGTCAATGATGCAACAGTGAGAGGAAAACAGAGGTGGTGGTGGTGGAGGCAGGGATCAGGGACAGCACGGTTTAAATTTTTCAGCATGTCATGACAAGAATAGCAAGAATTGTCGCAAGTGCCAGAGGGGCTGGTTGTGACTGGGATGTGGTAAGGGACTGTCTTTGATTCACCCTCATCCTTTCATTTGAGCAGTGCTCAAGGGGCCGCTATAATAGCCATATAAGGCCCTCTGTGAGATTTACTACTGCACCTCAGGGAAAAAATGGTGGGAGAGTGTCTCTCTTTTCATTCTCCTCACAGCCAGGGCTCATGCACAGACCAGCCTATCTTTGTCTTCGGCCTGGGGTGTTGTACAATGGTACAGGTGGGAAGTTGCCTCTCTTATTTGCCAATAAATTGTGCCTGCTTCAGCTTCTCCCAAGACAATCTTTGAGGCTCAAGAGCTCTGCTTCGTTTTTACATCACATCATTCATCAGCACTTATGCTTAAAAACATTTTTCAGAGCCAAAATTATGCCTTTACAGGCTTTGAAATCTACCAGAGGAGAATCGCTCCCTTGGAGGAAGGAACCCAGAGACGTCTGTGCAGGATTTGCCATTGGATGTTACACAACTGTTCTGCAGAGATCCTTACCCTCCTTCAAAGGTCGAAAGAGAAAATGCAGAATATGCTTAATACACTGACTGTGAGGGTGACATTCTCTCCTGACCCCCATACACAGTTTGCGCCTTGGAGTATGAAGTTTGATTAGCCTTTTCTTGCAGCACTGGAAGCATCATGGTAGTAATCCAAAAAGTACTTTGTAAAAAAACAAACTACAGACTTTCTCTCACTGACCTCCCGCTACAGTGAATTTCATAAGCTGACAATGCACCCTGTAAGGACACATTTCTTTTTTACTGGTTTCAATTTATTGCCCTTTAATAAAATTTAAGTGGCAGCTATGATTCCCTGTGGCTCCTTTACAAGCTTTTAAGGTTTATTTTTTTGCTAACTTTTTAAAGAGCATTTCAGAACCACTGCGAGCACACTCCCCTATTTTTGGTATCTAATAATTAAGAAGAAGCACCATCCCCCATTTCAAGGCATAAACATCAATTTATAATGAAATTCCTGTGTACTGGAAGGCTGTGACGTTGAGCTTCCTGCCTTATATCACAGCACAGGCAAAACAGATTTGTCTGTAACACTAGGACTCCCCACGTCATCGTAGCCAGAGAATTTGGCTACAGTCAAATTGTGCCACAGTCACAATCAATGTAAGTCAATGATATGCCTTGTAAGCAGAAGACATGATATTTGAAGGGGGCATAGCGTGGTCTATCTGCTCTTTGCTGTGGCCATCACACAATGCTTTTGATGTCCCCTGGGCTTCTGAGGCCAGGATGCATGCAGGGAGTCCCTGGGAGGGAGGTGACTCTCATTTCAGCAATGTTACCTGGCTCACAGGCTTGTATCACTAGACAGACATCCACTGTATTCAGATTTATAAACAAAACTGAGTGTAAAAAGGTACTTCAGCAGCTACACAGTCGCAAAATGTCATCAGAAATTAACCAGCTTTGCTCTTTCAACTAGAGAACAAAATAGGAAGTCTACAGAAGGTCAGACATATAAAAATGCATTGAGATGAACAGGGAAGAATATTAAATTACTAAATAAAGAATTACACATGGTACAGTTGGTGGCTCTTCCCTTTGTGTCTCTCATAAGCAATAATTAACAGCCATGACTATTCGTTGTCAGCTGCTGTTCCTATCTTCAGGTCTCGGTAGCAAATAAATGACTCATGCTTTGTTCCCGAAATTTTAATTACTGTAAGAAATACCCAAAGACAATTCCACTGTATTTTATATTACTGTCACTTCATCCTTTCTGCTTTAACTTCTGCACAATTTGAAGCTTGGGTTTGCCCAAACGGTGACCACACAGATCCTCATAGGAGTGGAGAATCCTGCTGAGCTCTGAGGGACCCTGTCCAGGTAAAAACAGCCACAATGGAGACGCTTTTTAAAGAATGCAGGATCCTGTGTTATTAGCGGATTGCTCTGGCCTTTTCTCATATCTCACACAAGAAGCTGCTGCCTCTGACCCACTCATCATGTAGTTCATATCCTCACTTAAATCAGACCTTTCTCATTTCTGTTGGAGATTATTCTTGTCCCATCTATTATAAATTGCTCTAATAGTCCTTCATTCATTATCTCCTCCTCTCTTAGCCTTTCCAGTAGGGTGTAAATCTGTAGATTTCATTTGTGGATATTATAGTCAATAAATTACACCCAAAATATAAAGCCAGCCTGTTCCTTGTTGATACCTTCCATACACATCCTTTATGTTACAACTCTTGATAGCAGCTGGTTGCACCACTACTGGATAAACGAAAGCATCCAGTGCTGCAGGTATTTTTTTGAAAAGTGTCTAAGTGTCTTAGTACCTAAGTCTCCTCTTCAATGTAATGCAGGTTGCCAAGTTCCATCAATTTTAATCCTCTTGCTACCTTCACCAGCTTTTTATGAAGCTCCACAACTGGTTCAGAATTTTCTTCTTTATCAGATAACATCCGCTGAACTTGTTCTGCCCAGAGTCTCTACCAGTACACAAATCTCTTCTTTCCATTAATTGCACTGCTCTGATCCTGGCCACCTTTGACAATGGAGTTGCCCAGTTGCTCTAGAAGTGCTCTTTCCACCAAGGCACAAAGTCCCATCTCAGCTTTAAATCTCACCTATCCTTATAGTTTACCTCTAGCTTCAGAATGACTTTATGAGTCAAGCAGTTTGGGGTCCTCCATGTGGAAGATTATCTAGGTGCCTGCTCCTGCTTTCACTGATGCTTCTAGGATTTTGAGACATCATACATTCTTCTGATTACCTGTGTGAATCACACCAGATGAAGAAGAACTTAGTGCACCATTCCTGGCTGTGCCTTTTGCCCTCACCTTCTGCCATCCTCATGTGTGCCTATTCACCAGTAAACCTCCGTGAAATGACTTTGATACATCTAGGTCATATCTAGGTCTTCTCATTTCCAAACTGGCATAAAAAATTCAAATGAGCTGGCACTTGAAACATCAGCAAATCATTCAGTGACAAAAGGTTTCCACATTCTGTGTACTCAGGGCAGTTTTAATTGGTCCTGCCTTGTATCAGGATCTGTGCAGAAAATCCTTAAGGTGTCCTGTTTGCCTCAGCACAAGTTTCCTGAGAGGGTCCCGGGGAGCAGCTTGACTGGCAAAGACAGCTGGAGTCCCACTTGCACTCCAGCTGAGCTGCACTGGCTGGAGAAGCTGCGCACGGGACCAGGTCGTTGCTTCCACACCTTTCAAGAGGCTAATATTGTCTTGGGAGTACCTGGATGGGATGTCTCTACTTATGGCTGAGTCTGCCCTGCCTTGGTACAAGAACGCAACATATGAAAATTTCTCTTAGTTTTGCATTCCTGTGCAGGAATATCCATAATGCAAAGCATTGTGGAGACCTGCACTGTGCTGCATTTAAGCACAGGCAGCTGACATGTTGGCAGCTAAAGCATTCCTGACTTCTTGAATTGCTTTTTGCTCTGCTTTACAACATAATCCCAGAGAACATGCGGCTTTTGCTTACTGTGGCTTTACCAAGGGTTGTAGCAGCACTCCTGCATTTGCTAAAGGTGGGTTTGTGTTTTCACACCTTCCTAGTTGGTTGGGGTGCTCTCATCCATGCAGCTGGGGCTGATTTTCAAGGTGGTGGCACCTGAAACTCCTCAAGACTTATGCTGGAGTTGTTGGTGGCCAGGCTCTCTGAATATTGGATTGTCAGGTTGTTGCATGTGTCACTGGACTCTGGAGGCACATAGAAAATTCTCTTGAAGTTTGTTCTTATGGGCTGAGTTCAGACTGCAGTTTATAGTTGTTTGAGATGAGGACAATAGGCACAAGGGATGGGTGACAGGTTTTCACAGCACGATGAGGAGACCCTGTTCCTCTCCATTGCCCAAATGCCAAGGGGACCAGGCTGCACCAACCTTGCTCCAAATCACTCCTTGCTGGCTTCAGTTTAGGTACCATAGTGCATTCAAATGTCCTAAATTTCACCGGTATCCCTGCTCTCACTCAGGGTGTATCTCTGAGGACTCCAAAAAGTGACAAGAGGAAATAGAAAGCACCAGGTTTTTACTGAATTTAAGTTGTCTGTAAATGGCTGGGTGTGACTTGAGTGTTGCTGCAAGACTTTGTTTTTCCCATTGGGATGCAGTGCCAGGGCTTGGAGTCCAAAATGCAATCCCAGACATGATTCACTGGCCTGGAGTTGTATTTGGTAAGTAGTAATATAAATTCTAGAATCTTACTATGGTTTATTTACTGGTCATTTTAGCATGTGAGCTGATTCATATCGCCACAGAAAACCTTTGCTTGCATATGAATGTTATTATGCTATCAGCAACTTCTGATACCTCACAGATTTTTTTCTGTTCTCTCTCTGCTAATCTATTTTTTTTAGGCCAACAACCCTGCTTCAGTGCCAGCATCTGCCTTTCTAATAATGTAACCATTTGCTGCATCATTGTGCTCTCCTCTCATTTCATGTTGTCATACTCTCCACGACATTATTTGAAAATTGTCAAAACCATCAGTGAGAAAGTTCTACCAGAGGGAAAATGAGAAACGCAAATGGTGCAGCCTGGTTACCATGAAAAGGCACGGAGACTGAAGTCACTCCACGCCTCGCCAGTGTGACCTCCTTCTGGACTCAGGCTGAGGGACTCAGACCACATATGCTAGAAAAGCTGATGCTTGCTTTACCTTGTCATGTGTGCTTTCAGTATAGATGTTGAAGTTTACTCGGAGTCCCTCTGGACAGCTCTACACTGTGTTTCCATCATAATCTTTTGTGTCTTTCGGTTGACAGACTTCACTTGTTTCTTCAGCGACAAATGTCTGTGCAGCGATCAGTGAATTATTATAAAACAGGAATTGCTTGTATTGAGTTATATCTCCAGGACTGAGCTAGCCTGACTTAGGCTAAGTGGCTTTAACTGCATCAAATGCACTAGATGAAGGAGAAGCAAAAATAACTGAGGGAGTATATTGAATGTGGTGCTTGTTATCAGCAACCATCAACTGTTTCCCTGAGCTCAGTCCCCAAACATCTCTACCTACAGCTGTTCACAGTTACTTTGTCCTTGTCAAGGTGGCCCTTAGGAGTAGAGAAATAGGCAGGGTTTACAGTGCCTTTTCAGAGCCTTCTTGCTGGGTGGCTACTGCAGGCTGTGGAAGCCCAGGACATGCTACAGACACCATCCTCAGGGTAGGGAAAAAAAGATGTTTCAGGAAGAACGGTACATTCAGGAAATCAAGTGTTCAGGGCACCTTGGCTATACGAGAGCAGACCTCTGGGATGATTTTCATACTGTGTTCCAACTTCCATCTCATGTGCCCTAGAACTCCACCAAAGTTAGCCCTGAACCACAACCTGTTTCAAAACCCTTGAAGGTGGCTGCTGAGCTGCTCAGCATTCCTGGCATAGAGAGATGTGCCTGGCATCGACATGTCCATGCCTCCCCCAGCAGCAGCACCTATCTCAATTTGTGTGATCTGGCTCCAGCTGGAATGGACATATCAGGTGTCTCTTAGCCTATTCCCTTTGCACCTCGGAGGTTAGAAATGCTCCTCTTCAGGTGTTACACTAGGGTTGTTCGCAGCACAAATGAGAGTTAACAAGCTGCTGCAGAAGATGCCACCACAGAAGGGAGCAGCTCAACCATTGCCAGGCTGGCTGACACTTGCAAGCATTTTCTTCTCCATGTGCCAGTAGTACGTGGACCACATCTTCTACAATCTGGGAAACAAGAAGCCTCCAAAACAAGAGATCCAGAGGCCTGCTTTGTAACTAAACAGCTGAAGACTGACCCCGACAGGATGTTCCTCAGCCCTTGCACAAGTGTCTGAGTAGAACAAGGTCATTTATTTCTGGAACCAGCACTGAAAAGACATGAGGGCTACCTGCAGTTTAAAAAAGAAAATGTAGCGGTTCACATTTAGAATCTCCCTTCTCAATACAGAAGCCAAATACAAACTGGTACTGTAGGCTTACGAGGCACACAACTGCTGGATGTCTGCATGTCTTGCTCCACATAAAAAACATGACATTGTGTCATGCTTTACATCCTGTAGTTTGAAAATCTCACACATTAAGTTTCATATTGTACTGTATCTAACATGGTTGTTGACTTTTCCTATTGCTGATAAGAAAAAAGTGTACAACTGAAAAATAAACCCCTGCCTCCCTCAACAGAAATACACATTGAGAATTTAAAGCTGAATCAGTAATCAGAGTGTCTTCAGAATAAAGCTGGTGTCATTTTCTAAGTTTTTTTGACTGATCCAATGAGGCTACTAAAAATTGCCAAGTATTAAGGATGTGAAGTCAAAAAGCCTTTTTCCATCTCAGCTGTGCTGAATGGCAATTACACATTCTGAACAATCATACAACTTCTTTAATCAAATGAGGTAATATGAAATTGGCTACATTTTCCTCAACACTTTCGACTTCAGTGAAAAATACAATAATTAAACTCTCGGTACAATGACTTTCAAACCTCTGTGTACTCTCAGCCCCCCTCCCTTGTTCTGTCTCTGGATAATAAATCCTTATGAAAGCTGCCACCATGACTGAGACAGGTTGTGAGATCATTTAATAATGTTGACTCAAGTAGTGACATAGTTTGGAGACTTTTGGTTTTATTGCAACATCTTTAAATACAACTGTGAGCTGCCAGATGTGACGGAGCAGATGCAGCCCCCAGCAGCAGGAAGAAAGGTGTTTGCAGCATCGGGGGCTCTATATCCCCCACGGACATCGAGGTGAGTCAGCTTTGGGGGAGTAAACCCCTGTGTTGTCCTCTTTCTCCATCCCTGGTGGCCCATCTTACAAGCCCTTCCTTGAAACACTTCTTTTAGGAGAGGGACAGAGACAGGTGAGTTAATGCCTTGTATTTTGGAGATGGGGGGAGGGGGGTTGGTGTCCAGGCCACTCTTGACAGCCCAAGCAAAACACTTGAATATGCCTGGAAAATAAAACATCTAGTGGAAAGCAAACCCTGCAGAGCCAATTGCTTTCTCCATTCTGAAAAGCAATGGGCACATCAGGCCCCAGGCGCTCGCTGAACCCGTGTGGAGGTTGCAATTGTACTCTGGGAACATTTGTTTTACGAAACTGATCATTTCACCAGGAAGACACAAACCTGCTTAAAGATGGATATAAAGAACGAGCCCGGGAGGTTCCTTCCCACTGCCGTGCTTTTTCATCTGTGAATGAATTAGCCTAACTCCAGCAAAAAATTATCAGCGTGTTTATCAACCGGCTGTATATTGTGAAAAAAATAACTTTTGTAGTTCTACATACAGGAGATGTTTTGACCCTGAGCACCTGACTCTGGTCTGAGAACCACACTGTGTTTCAAAAGGTAGTTCAGCTCCCATGAAGTACTGCAAAATAATAACATGCTCCCTAAAAATCTTGTGGTTTTAAAAGTATGTATCTAATAAATCTGAATGTTTTCTGTTCAAATTGATGTAAAATGTCTGTCTCTCAAAAGCTGGGCTTTAATTCTAAGGATGCTGTGGAAAGAAGAAAAAAAATTACTAGCACTAGTAACAGATGTGAAATTACATTAGATAAATATAATCATTAGTTTCAGTCTCACCCTGGTTAATTTGTTTGTGGAAATGTGCAACCCATTATTCATTAGGTAATTTTTCACACATTGATTAGAAAGCCATGTCAAATTGTGACCCAGCACATTGGGGTTTGCCTATCTTGCAGTGAACTATATTGCTTACAATAGTGGAAATGGGGGACAAAATGTTTATCTCAGGCTGATTTTGTGCCAATAAATAAAGTAAATCAATAGCCAGTGAAGTGTGAACGACATTTCTCTGCTGTATAATATGGTTTTGGGGGCAATTTGACATGCTACAAGGGGAAACAAGGGTCTTGAACAGAAAGGTAATAAAAGCAAATCATGCTGGTAACTGTTACTGAAGTCCTGCATTTTTCTCTACATGGGCTGTTTTAAGATGAGAAAAAAAAATGCACGTAACAGTCTAAAAACATTGAGACACTCCCTAGCTTTGTAAACATTGGGAATCAAATCCAGATGTGATTGAGGGAGCAGCAAGTTTCTGGGAAATCAATGTGCCCACGGTGTCAGCTCTGCTTTAAGATGGGAGCCTGAACTGCACTGCCAGTGCTGGCGTTTCCCCAGCAGCACTTGTCTTCAGTGGCTTCTTCCCTCCAGCAGCTTCCTTTCTAGGGAGTTAAATTCTGAGGCTATAAATAGTTTGGCATCAAATCACAGAAGCAGTATTCCCATATCCCCATGAGACTACTGCAGCATCGATGCAGCTTATTTTAAGTGGCATTTGCCACCAATGTAAACTGGTGGAACTTCATCCTCTTTGGCGTGTTACATGGGTTTGCATCAGCAAAGAAGCTGACCTTTCACCACTGTTATTCAACTTTATGTTGATATTTTTGGTATTTTTGATATTTTGCCTTTGCGAATTGTAGATAAGTAAAAAAGGAAAGAAGAGAATCATACATTTGTGTTTGGTGCTGTTATGTCCTTCTCAAATTATTCTTCCCAAAAGACAGTTGGGGCAGTGTAGGTACATGACAGTGGTTTCACCCACCCAAGCATCAGTCATGGGGTACTGTGTTTCATCCACACTGGTTCTCAACTCAACAAAATGCAAATGGGAATAAATCATATTCCTTTTTTTTTTTCTCTTTTTTTTTGGGGGGGGAGGGGACAGGCATTGCTATAAAGAAAGAGACTGGAAGGGATGCTGCAGTACAGCTCAAGCCAGTCTTCAGTGAAATTTCAGAAATTAGTCTCAGATATCACCATGGCTGGCATCAGGACAAAAAAAAAAAAACATATGGCAAACACGGGGAAAATAGCTACTTAAAGCAAATTCCAGTGTCTCCAAAGCACTCTGCAGTTGCGTTGCCTACTGCGGCAGGTCTGCACAAACCATCACAGCCTTTGCAACAGTCCTTCTAAGGCAAAGTACAACAATTAACTCAGTCTGGAGGAAATGCAGTATAATAAAATCAGCCAATTCCAACCAGTAAGCTTTCCCACCTCTTTACCCACAGCTCTTGGTGGGTCTTGGCTTTCACCTACAGACACCCAAGGAGCCACATCTGCTTTGCAAGTGGGGACAGCAGAGGAGCTGGAGTGAGCCGTTTCTCATTTCCTGTCTCTAAAAGCTGGTTCATAATGCAAAGACTCTATCAGCCATTAAACTGAATTTTGACCAGTGCAAGAAGGTATGGAGAGGTTGTTCCTGTGTCACCCCAAAGAGGATCTTATGCTTTCTAGTTCCTTCCTCATAATCCCAGTCTCAGGGCAGGAATACTCTGTGAAGCTTGGGCCAAGCCAGCAGAAAAACTGCAGGTAATTACCTGGCTGCAATAACGAGGTCCCTTTGCCCAGGTGCTAAGTAGTTTAAGAGAAGGTGAGTTGTTTAATCAGCAGGTTGCAGGAGGGAGGCAGATTGCCCTAGTGAAACCCGCAGAGTTGGGAAGTGGGCAATCCCATTTCCTTGTGGGTCCTGGCCCTGATTCACATGTGACACAGTCCCACTCAGTATCTGCCCACCACAGAGTGGGCAGCACAAAGGTGCTTGCGTGTACCCAGGCATCAAGATCCTTTGATCAAATCACACTCTGTCTGCTGAAATTAGAAAGGAACTGACTTCTGATGTATTTTGAAATCCAAATAAATAACTGATATCACAAAAATATCAACAAATCTTAATATAATTTAAAATCGGCTATTAATGTGGCATTTGAAGTTTTCACAGAAATCAAATTAAATTGTCTGAAACAGTTGCTACCTGAATGTCTGCAAAATAATAGAAAACCATGTCTATTAAACTCATAGGAGTCTTTTCTGACACCAAAATGACAAGATAAATATGTATTTGTCGATTTACAAGGTGCATCTGCCTGCCATTTTAAGCCTCAGATGTTTTCTTTAAAATACAGATTAAAATAGCTTGCATTTTTCCACATAATGCAGACTGCATTAAGGCAATTAACATTTAATTAACAGCAGGTTTTCCTCGGCAGGTCAGATTGCGAAGGTCTCACTGTTGTTGCCATAGAAAGTGGAAGGCTGGGCTGTTTGGTTTCCAGAAAAGGAACAGCTGTGTTTGAGCCCTGACAGTCTGAAATCATCCTGGGTAGGCTATAATGCTCCAAAGGAGAAGAAGAGGAGGAGGCTGTCAGTGTCCCAGAGACCACCTCAGGCTGCTGGAGAATGTCATCTGCTTTAGAAATCAGTGTGCTGTTGTTAGGGTATTTTTTTTAATTGAACTGACAGTGGAGCTTCAGAACTCCTGTAAGCACTCAGTAAGCTAATTTAACTGTTTTCCTCTGGTATGCTTCTTAATTGCATGAACGGAACAGTGCAATTATTTCTTACAGTTTTGCTTTTCATCTTTCATTTTTGCTGCTTCTCTTCAGATTTTTCACTCTTTCTCTTGGTAGCCATTTGGGACTCGTCATGAATATTATCAAAGAATAGATAGATGCACACATTTCACTAAGTAGTCATGTTGTTTTGAATTTAAAGCTGCTATCAAGATAGTACAAAATGTCTTTGTAAAGGGATGTTTAAAGATAACAGAAATACTAAAATGATGGTGACAAGATAGATGTAGTGAATCTGTAATAACATAGACTAACATCTCCTGGGAAAAACAAAAGAAAAAAAACCCAACAACAATCTCAAAGAGAACTTGGAAGAGCATGGGGGCTCCCAGAAGGCTGGTGGAGTTTGCCTTTTGTTTTAAGTAGGTGCAAGACAAACCTCTAAATGACAGTATCAGTGAAATGCAATAGCAACAGCAGGTGACTGTGTTTTTTCAACAGCATGATTCAGGGCTTCATATTGTGGAAGGAGATTGTCCTGCTCTGCTCCTAGACTTTGGTTGTTCCAGACAGAGGGGCTCCTACGGTCCAGGGCAGTCAGAAACAGAGAGATTCAGACAAAAAAACCCACAAATGATGTAGGTTGTGGTTTTACTCTTCAGTCCTCTCCAGAGGAGAGCAACAGATAAGCTTTCCCTTTTACGGTAACAGATTTTAACCATCAAAAGTTATCAGTCTGTCCCAGCAAATTTGTTAATCCCCATGCCTGTGTATGTTTGCTAAAGAGTCTGGTGACGAAGAACTGTGATGCAGTGATGGATCTTAGGGAAAGTGTGATCCCAGGAATAATATCTATGTATGTATAATACATATTATACATGTATAATCCCAGGAAAGCTTATGGCTCCAGATGACCATTTAGAAAGAGTCGCTTGGTAACTGCTGGGCTGATTCTGTTCCTTGTATTGTGGAGGAGACTTAAGGAAACACAAAGTATGTGAAGAAACTGGTCTGCTGAGGGCACAGGCAGGAGCAACAGCTCTGCTAGCTGTGAGTGATGTGTTCAGCCTGTCCCAGAGCAGCCCTTCAATGGTACTGGCTGACACTATGGGATGCACTGGCCCAGGGGGCCCAAGGCGTGTGGCTTAGATAGACACAGATGAGAAGCCCAGAGATGGAAAGAATCTGGTGCTCTTTGCCTTCACACATTGGTGCCAGGAGCTGCAATAAGGAACTAAACACAGTCTACATGGACTGTTTGGGGCTGCTTCTCCTTGGGAGGCTCCTGGGAGCACATCAGGGCTGTGGGTGTCCTCTTCCCTGGCCACAGGGGTGCAGCCAGGAGCCAGGGCTGGGGCACTGCTGTGCTCCCAGGAGTCCTCCGGCTCCTCTCTCTCCACATGACAGGTTCTGCTTAGTGGAAAACACTTCAAAAAGAGAAAAAGGACCAAAGTGATTTACCTTCACAGATAGCATGGGTCTGTGTAGCTTTGACTGAGGGCAGTTTGAAGTGGTGGCTTACTCTGAGTGCCAGCATGATTGTCTGCAAAGATAGTGCTCTCATATCATATGAGTACAACACAGAGAGGGGCAGATAGTGGGTTTATTTAGGTTTTTTACTGGGGGTAAACCAAAAGACAGTGGGAACCTGTCTACTTGGGGAAATCAGCACAGAGTCATCAGAGGTGAGGGTTTCCAGAGAAACAGCTCCCCAGTGCTCACTTGTGTTAGGCCACTGACTAGGAGTTAGTTAGACCACTTTCCAAAGGAGTTTTAGAAATCTTCCTGTTTGGACAAGACAAACTACACCAAAACTACCCTCTATAGAAACACCCTGTACAAAGAGGGGGAGGATCACTGAGATTTCCTGATATCCAGATTGCCCTCCTCCCGGGATCAGACCAATGTCATGTCCAGTACATAGGACTCAGGACACCCCCAAAAATGCACTCTGCATGGGAGCGAGCCACTGCAAAGAGTGCAAACTGCTCCTGGACAGGTTAAATTGCTTCTGAGCTGGCTGTGTAGGACCCAGATGTTGTAAATTGGTTGCCATGCCTTGTCTCTCACCTTCCCATTTTTCTTTTGTTTCACCATTATTATAAAAAATTGGTAGACGGCTAATATTACAAGTCCAGTGCAAAACTACTCATACGTTTAGTGTAAGGACATTTAAATATTTAAAGCAGATGGTTCCCAATGACCTTACATGTCTCCTTTATAAATGTATGTAGTGTCTTATAGAACCATCTGCATCCCAATATGTAGCTCATATGTTTCCAAGTGTTTCCTTGTTAACCAGCAGAAAACTTCGTCTTCTGTCCAACGTGAGATAAAGGTTCAAGCTTAGTTACAGCTGTGCAAAGCAGCACTCCAGTCGGGAGCAGCGTTTAGCCCAGGGCAGTGAGGTGTTGCTGCCTTACACTTTGTGTACTAGGTGGATTGACAAGGCTAGGATTTTGATCATGCCGGCAGGCTACCTCACGTGAGCTCAGCCTGGGAAGTCCAACATGAGAACAAATGATTTACAAAAGCATAGCCACTGGTAATGACAGGGCATACATGTTGCCTGACATGGCTGCACTGCATCAGTGAGGCTTTCTGTGAAATGCAAAACAATGTGGAGTGAGGCATGGTTTCCAGTCCTCCTAGATCAGCCTTGCTCCTTGCTCTGTTCTTGTACAGAAGAGAAGAGCCAAACTAGTAAAAGCAATTTTCCATTTTCTGAGGGACCCAGGGGAGATGAGCTCTGATATTGTGCTCATCTCACACTTCCTTGATTCCCTGGACTGGCAGCCTTCCTGTGTGTCTCCACCGTGCAGGGCTGCTCTGTCATTAGAACAGTATGGTTGCCTCACTTCTTTCGAAGAAAAATCCTTTAATTTTTTAGGACTTGTCCTGTGACTGGTCGTGTGCTACCTGTGCTTTTTTTGGTAGGAAATAATCTTAAAGAATTGTTCATAAAACATATATAAGTGGCAGGTAGACGGGAAATGGCATGCCTGTAATTTAAATTTCGATTAGAAAAAAAATACAGAAATGTATGACATGGGGAACTGCTAAGAGTTGTATGGAATATTGTGTTTTAAGACCTACTGTAGATCTATGTTGGTGCCTGTGAAAGAGAGGATAATTAGTGCCTGTACTCTCAGTCATATCAGACTAAAGGTAATGGGGTGTAAGAAATGGTTCATTAGGCTCTCTCAAGTACTTTTACTGTGTCCATACTATTTATACCAGCAGAAAAAATTCAATGTCTTTAAAATCAAGTCAAAGCATTCGCCTTAGATTCTTCAGTTTGAGAAATAACTTTGAGTGATGATCTCTTAAAGTTAAATGGAAAAAAATGTACATAAAAAAACCCCTTAAACCGGTTTTATTAGCATTCTGTGTCACTCCAATGCAGTTTCCATGCCTATGCAAATCCTGCCTCCTTCATTTGTACTTCCCTCTATATGTTTGTCTTGCATAGGGGATAATTTGTGGACACAGGAGGCAAGCAGGCAAAAGCATAGCATCTATTTTCCAGAGAAACATGTGCATGGAATATAATTTGCTTTCTAGTCTGAACAAAAGAGCAAACTGCGGCAAACAGCAACAAATTTGAGTAAGGGAATGGAAAAAATGACTGATAAAAAAGGGTTAAAAAACCCTGTGGCTTGACTAAGTGGGGGGGACAGGATGTCATGCTACAATTTTTTGAAGGGTACAGCTATCAAACGAGAGTGGGAAAGTTATTTAGGCTGACAAAAGAGATATAAGTAGGAGTAATAGGATGAAGTTAACAAAGGAAAAATTTGGGTTAAGAAATCAGGAAAAGCTTCCTGACAGCAAAATATATAATACAGCTCTGGAGCAATTTCTCATGGGAAGCAGAAAAGCCCCATCACATGAAGCCCTATGCATTTAAAACTAAATTGGGAAAGCATTAGAAAATATAAGGAGAATAAAATATAAGATGCTTTTCTGCACACCAGAGGCTGGACTGAATAACCAAGGGCTGCTCCCCATGCCCTCCATTTCCGTCTTTTTTTCTGATTCTTTGATAACCATATGCCATTTGTACTTTCTAGAAAAGTAACTAGCACAGCAAGGGTAAATCTGGGAGCCAGTCTATTAGCATAAATTACACTATATATCTACAAGATAATAAGGGCATAGCAAAGACACATTGTACTAATACTGCATGCAATTCTGAGTGCACTTTTGAACATACCTCGTTTTTTGATTTGCAGTCTTGGGCATCACCATTTTGAGAATTTGGCCCTAGGTAAGTACTTGGTCTGGTACTTTTGCAATCTCTGGCAAGAATTAAATGAGCTGCATTTGACACTGTATGCTCCACACGTGGAGTGAGAAACACCTTTAAAACAGACGTGAAGCACCCACAGCTTTCACTGGCTTGAAGGGGGAGAAGCAGTGCTCAGCATCCCTTAGGACAGGTCCTTCCCACAGCTCTCAGATCAGCAGCTTGCTTTGCACAGGGCTACAGAAACAGAAGCCCAGGATTTTAAGGTCAGCATGGCAGGTAAATATTTCACAGGGACAGAAAGTGCAAGCTGGACTGCATGATGCTCTGGTGGCCTAGACCTGTATCCTTTGTTTTTAGGCACCAGAAAGGGGCTGCATTAATTATTCCAACTCCCCTGGGATAATATGTTTTCCACTTGACCTACCTAGGGCACAGATTGGCCCAGTGGCCATGTTGTATAACGATAGGTAGGACACTGAACTCTTTAACATACAGACAATGAACACCTGCACCCAGAGAGAATACACAATTAAGGCATCCTGATTAATCTGATATCACAGAACAGACATACAAGTGCGAATATGCGTATCCTGGAAGAGGTAAAGAGTAATTATCTATCTATGCAAAATACATACCATGTGCATTTAAGCGCCAATTTAAACTTGGGCTGCTGCCACCTGTTCTAAAATCATCCTGTGAAAGGAAGAGCTTCTCACTGCAAAATAATATTGGGAGGTTTAGTTATACTAGCATCATAAATTGCCTTTGCATACATTTTAGAAGATGTGACATCTTGGTCTTAAGATATTATGGTTTCACTCACACAAAAGAGCAACTGCATCTTGGCTAAAAATAGTTTGACATCAAAATGGAGATATATGGGAGACTTTTTTTCTTTACATAGACACAAACAAGTGTTCAGTAACTCACGATGTTTACCTAGGAAAGTGTTTATCCAAAACTTTAAGTTAAATACCATTCAAATTGCAGGGAATAGCTCATATGTTTCAGGTAAGGTTGTCCTCCAGAGCCTTCCCGGGTGCAGGTGCATGAGTTTTAAAAGCCAGTGAATCAGAACGTGTACTGAGCTCTCACGGGGTGTTGCAAAAAGCCGACGAAGGTTTTGTGATTGTCATGAGTGTGTGTAGGCTTTTGTGATGAGCAAGCCCGATGCTTTCCTGCATGCAAATATTTTTCCCTCATTTTCCACAGAAAGAATTTTTTTTTACCCTGATAATTTAGATTTATTAAAATCAGCCTCTGCAGTCCTTACAGAGACAGAAGAAATGCTCAAAAGTCTACTGACTTCAATGTTTGTTGGATTTCTTTTTTTCTCTTGCACTAGGACTACAGGACTACACCACTATCACTCTGTGAGTTTAGAGCTTTCAGCTCTCCTTGTCTTTGAC
Organism: Pterocles orientalis; assembly: GCA_011057875.1. NCBI lineage: Eukaryota > Metazoa > Chordata > Aves > Pterocliformes > Pteroclidae > Pterocles > Pterocles orientalis. The sequence continues at coordinate 531,245 of WKFP01013736.1, forward strand.
GTTTGCTCCTGAAACACAAACTGAAAAATGGTTCATATGTTTTATACCTGTCTAGAAAGCAACATCTCCTCCATGCAGAACACAGAATGCAGAACAAAAGCTGCCCTCATGTGTTAGCATGAAAAACGTTTATCAAATGTTTAGGGAAATTCTGGTGTACGCTTGCTTTGCCCCGAAACTGTTCTGTAGATCAGTCAGAGTTTGTATTACTTTTTAAAAATTATCCTCCATGCTGTGGAAGTGCTTAGAGGGATCAGCAATGAGCCATGATCCTGCTGTCCGAGGCCAAAGAGAACCAAAAAACAATGTCTATATGGAGGAGTTGATACTGATTACGTGTGAGAGCACTAAATGATACCTGCATTGTGTTTACAGCACAAGTTGAAAACTCTGGGTTAATTCTTGCTGACACCAAGTTTGGTGAAGGTAAGTCAGGTCCCCAATAAGCTGAAAAAGCCAGGAAAGGGCCAATTCAGATGCTGCATCCTGTGAAGAGGTACAGCATGTCTCCCTTCCCAGGAAGTTGTGAGGAGCACAGCACTCTTGCAATCACGCACACCTGCACATTACAGACGTCTTCCTTGCCCTGACATGACTCATTTCAGTACAGTGAGGTATTTCTGCACAGAAATGCCCTTTGTAGTAAACTTTTGGACCATTTCACAATTTCACACAGGGCACCTTTGAAAATAAATCACTTTTCATATGCTACATTGTGGCTTTCTCTAGTTACACTTCCTCCTGCTGTCCCACCCCAAAATTCAGGGGAATTCCAGAACATTTTGCAATTATCGAAGGATTATATTTCCTTATTTTTATTAATTTTATGTAAAGTGGGATTTATCAGTGGAGCATTCATTGACACTGACTTCAATTTATTCTGATGAAACTGACTGACATCTGTGTGTGCTGTTCATCAGTCATAATTTAAACCATTCTTAATTGCATTAAATGTAAATTAAGACATTCAATTTCAGCCATTATTTTTCATAAAACACTGTGAACTGAATTTTAGTGGGTCATGAGATCTTACATTCAAAATAAATAGGGTAAATTCGAAACTCACCGTTGATGTTCATATTTCACCCTTTGTCGGCTGTATTTCTTTTGTAGCTTACTAGATTGGAACAATTAATTTTCTCTCTGAAGGGAACATGAATGGCTAAAGATGATGTAGCTGAGTTTTTTTAACAAATGACTTTATCATTTCTAGAGCTTGCTTGTTACCACAGTGTATTAAATATATTAAGAGAAAACGCAATTAACCTTTCATCTAAACCAAATGACAAATTAAAACAGAAAATGCAAACTGTGCCAGAATCAGCCCTCTGATTTTGAATTCACAAGGCTATGCTGATGGATTTATTTGCCAAGCTTCCTCAAGTTTGGCAATGAGGCTTGGGTCAGGCAACACTCAAAATAATGGGAGGACATGCAAAATGACTTTGCCATAAAGGAGGGTGGTGTTCAGGGAGTGAGTTGAGAGACTGTCTGGGAAAAATTGGATATCTCCTTTTTGGAAGTTAAGACCAAAGCTCCAGCTTAGTCCAGTGGATCAGGTCCCAGATGATTAGCAGCAACCAGCAAACTGCAACAGTGAGGACATGATTTTTAAAATCAAGTGTGTTTTGCTCCAGATCAAGGGATTGACTGAATGCTGTGGCTTAGCAGAGGGAGCATCCCTGCCAAGCTCCCCTTTTTTGGAGCATGGCAGGACTCGGCTTGTCCCCAGCCTAACATGGTGGCCTCGGCTATGCTTGTGGCAAGAAAAGAAACATCTGCCTCCAGAGCATTCTTGCCCATCCCAGCCCACGCCAGGGTATCACCTCCAGGGTGAGAGACAGCTTGTGCCTGTGGGGCTTGCCCTGAGAAAGCCCAGGAGGCTGGACCCTGCCAGCTGGGCTACTGAGATGGCTTGCAGGATGGGCCTGTTGGGGAAGGGCTGCAGGGGCTCTGGTTCCTTGCTGTGGATTTGGATGGGCAATTATCCAATAGTTTGCCATTTTACATTGCAGGACTGCTAGTCTGGGAGTGGGTGGTGTGTAGGCGCAAGTGAGTGTCTGCACTGGTTTCAACCATGTGGTACACCCCCTTGGCAAAACTTTCCAGCCCAGCTTCAGCAACCACCTTGTTACGTGCCCAGAGGGTGCTGCTGTGAAGTGGTGCTGGACCCACGCAGCACCAGCTTTCTTCCCAGCCTACCATTAAGGAAGTCCTGTTAGATGGATAAAGTCCTGGCATGCCCGAAATCTTGACTCCTGTCCTGGGATTCACCCTTACAAGTCACCGAGTAACGGCTAGTCTTGTGGCTACAGATCTTCAAGACGGGGTGCAAAAGTTGGCTAAAAGGGGACTACACCCCGTACATGTGTAGTAAAATTTTATATAACTATTATATACAACATGTACATTCCCATGCCAGTTCAACTGATGGAGAATGAAGGGTTGCAATAAGTCTGGAGATAGGTAGTGATGCAATCATTCTCCCAGTTTCTTGCTATTAATATATGTCTCTTACTCATTTTTAAAGATAGAGTAAATGAGAGTACTGAATATAAATGGCTTTTGTAAGTCATTGAGGTCAGTGAAGCATGTCATTGTTTGCAACTTGAATTCCATGAAAGCACTGGCTGGCTGAGAGGCAGACTATATATTTTTCTCATAAATAAAACCCACAAACAATATTCAACATGTTTAATGATAATTTTAAAATAATACTGGGTACAATGAGTTTCCAAAATCAGAACTAGTTGAGAGTGTTTAATATGACCCTACGGTGTCATCTTTAGTGTACGTGATGCCTATATGCCAGCAATGTATAAATTATTTCTCTGGCTGTACGTTGGCAAACATTTGATTATGATTTATTTTGGGGTTCTCTGAAAGATGAAGTAAGTTCTTTAATATTAGCATTACTAATGATTTTAATGAGGCATTAAAATGTTGCAGTATTGTAGGAACATTTTTCTTTTTTAATATTATTTCATTAATAGTTTACATGAATGTTAATGTTAAATTGATTATGGAACCTGAAAGAGTAATCCACAAAATGTCAAAGTGCCATTAGCACAGTGAAAGAGCCCTCCAAAGGCAGGGATCTGGTAAGAGCTAATGAGATATCTCTGTAGTACATAACACTGAAGCGGCTTTTTTCTAAAATGAAGACTGAAAATTAGGTTTTAATATCCTTCACTTTGGGACTCTCCAGTCATTTCAGCGGCTGAGTGTTCAGCCTCATGCGTGTAAAAAGCCAGCTCAGATCCCTGGGCCCAGAGACTCCCACAGAATTCAGTCTTATGTACTTGAGCCTCAGTTAAAAACCTAAAAAAGCCAACTGCAAAAAGACTAAAAAAAAAAAGGTCTTTCACAGGATGTCAAGACTGCATTATCCATTTATTGATACCTCTGCAGAGCTGATCAGCTGTAGGGATTTATGGTTCACATGCAGTAAGTACTCTATGTATGACTCTTCAGTTGAACAACAAAGAGCACAATGAACATTTCCAGTAAATTTTGGAAAGTAAGTTTTTAACTAATGCTCTGTTTTCTCACCCCAGAGGGCAAATGTGTTCAGAGGAACACATGTAAATATGCTGCATTAGAAAACCTAAATGGCAATAGGGGATCAGGAGGGCTGGAGAGGGATCTGACACACATCTGTGAGGTTCTCCACTGGTTCAAGAGTTTGGAAGATAGTAATGTTTTGTCAGACTTGTCCCATAGCAGCTCTTGCTCAAGCAACTGGCACTTATGCAGCAGATGAACCAAGGTCTCACTGACCTTGGCAGCTTTACAGGGGACAAGTCAATGTAAAGATGAAGTGTTCTCAAAAAATCTAATCCATGTGTTAGGTAAATCCCTGCTGTTACATGCCATCTATATATGTCTTAAATTTCCAATGATAGTTTTATTGTGGCTGGGGCAGATAAATTTTACTTTCTAGATCTGATTTCTTCTTTTATAAGAAGAAATTAAGAGGTGAACTGGATCCTTTTATGGTTCCCTCTTAACTTAGTCCCGTGCTATGGAATACAGAAGAGTATCCAGGGATGCAAATTTGTATAAGAGCATCGTGTTCACACCAGAGCGAAATGTGTGTTGTCTTCTAAGTATGACCATCAATGAGCATGCCTTCCTGCAGCCTCTCAACAGCCCAACAGCTGCTACTGTATTTCACATCAAGTCTTGACTACTGGTGTCCAAGCCTTTTTCACAACAGTTATTTCCAGAATCCCAGTTTCTGCCAGATAGCTGCCAGGACCAGCTATCTCCCAGCACCTTTCAAACAGGCGTGGCCAGAGGTTCAAATATCTGGGGGACCCAGGCCCATGGTTACAGGGTCAGGACAAGGTGTCAGGGCAGGTGATGTGGCCCTCATATCTTCAGCCTGAAGCATGCTGGAAGTGAGTCTGGGCTTTGGAACAGAACAGCACCCTTTGCTTATTTGAACTGCATCCTAAAAACACTAAGACTTTGCATCATGGCAGCCAAAACTGTGAGGTGTTGAGTTTCTTGTGCTGTGTATGTTCAAGCAGAGAGGAGGAATTCAGACTTTCTATTATATTGGTCTGCCAGACGCTGGGTCCCTTATGGGCAGTGGAGGGAGCTGAGTGCTCAGCCATAATCTGGATACAGGCAAGGTGCCAGCCTGGCAGCTTGGGCACTGTACGATTTGAACAGCTCCAGGTGTCCCTCTTCAAGGTCTTCCAAACAGCCACCAACGCTTGAACGAACCCCAGGCAGCAGCAGGTTCTCCACAGCCCAAAGCCATGCTGTGCCATCCTCCTCCCTCCAAATCATCTTCCTCTGAGCCTAGGCTCAGGCTGAAGAAGAGCAGGGAGCTCAGCCCCAGATGGGATCTCTCTCTCTCTTTCTCTGTCTCTCTCTCTCTCATTCATGTAAGATTCTTGTTGCAGTCTGATAATGGTAATTAATTAGCGCAATAACACCCTTAGGAAAAGCACTGTCCTCTGTCACAGATGAGGAAACTGAGGCTCTGTAGCCTATAGCCTGATGGTGTTTGGCCTCTGTCTGTCAAAACCAGTGAAAATACTTTCCTGGGCTAAATGAGAGGACTACAGTCCTTGCCCAGAGGAAGAAATAGTTCCTATAGACAGAACTTCATAGAATACTCATTATTGCTGGAAACAAAAGGGCTTGGGGAAATTACGCTAAACCCCTGTATTACAAAATTCCATAGTCAATGTTACTCCTTCTACCTTCCCCATAAAAATTCCTTAGTTGATTTAATAATTCACATACTTAGACTATATCAATTCCATTTCATGTTTTTTTTTTTTTCTTCAAAAGGAGGAAAACTGGGTAGAAAAAGGGGTTGAATATTTTCCTTCTACTGCAGCTTGTTTGTGTCCCTTTGGTTTGAAAACTGGCTTAATGTAGCTTTGCCTGGTTCATGGACCAGTCCTGGTCATTGCTCTTTGGCCGATTTCTCCTAGGTTTCAATTACACCCTGCTTTTCTCTGGGGCAATGGGCAGAAAAACGCAGTTTTGAGTAGCCTTGAAAATGCACTTAGCTGTCAAAAGGCAGAATGAGGAGGCAGTGGTCTCTTTCCTTTCCTCTCCCAACTTAAAAATTAGTGGTGGCAACATTAATCACTAACCCAACAACTTTAAAAAGCAGTTAAGTAGTTAATAAATAGATTATTTTACAATAACACAGAGAGAGACAATTATCTGAGAGATAGATGGTTTTGGCTTGTAAGTAGAATTCCTCATTCCTCTCCAAGTCCACGCAGAGCTCTTCTTCATTTTGATTTCACCTGGGAGTTCTGCGCAGAAGCTGGTAGTATGGTCTGGTCCATCATACTTAAGAGGACACATATTTATCAAACCATTTGTTCATGCAGTCTGAATATTCCAGCTTCCATTTAATATATGGGAATTGCAAACCAGCTCAATATGATGTTATGAGTGCAAGGAATAAGTTTATCCTGTAAAGACCAATTTCGTTGAAAACAAATGATAAGATTAATACGACACTAAACCGCATTGTGTTACTCCCCACATCATAGGCTTGGCCCTTCATCCTTTCCTAACATCAGTAAATAAGCATAGTTAACCTAGAATCCTTTGCCATTTGCAATCCAGTGTGCTGGTTTCCTGCTAAGAAGAGCTTGGAGTGAACTAATTTTCAACTGAATAGATCATTAAGGAGCAGGATTTGTTAATGCAGAGTCAAACTGAGCTGTGTTGCAAATCCTCTAGGATTCAAAGGAAATACACAACTGCCTACAGGGCATGTAGTCTGTATATGGCTAGTTCCTGCCATCAGGTGTAGATATGTAGGCAATATGAAGTATTCTATTTAACACTGCACACTTACATTAATTACCACTCAGAATAATAAAAACATCCCATTTTATAGTGACATTTATTTGCTGTCAAGCATCAGCCCAGGCTGAAGAACTCCCAGTCCACTCCTGTGTATAATCTCAGGGTCTGTCATTCACATGTAGAAAACTCAGCTCTCTATTTAGCACAGTGTTGGTGAAAGATAGACATTTACAGGGCCCCTCTGCCCTTGAGCTGTTCCATTAGTGCATGGAAAGCACCTTGCAGCCTGTGACAAGCGCAGCAGATCGGCACTAAATCAAAAATCAGTGCCAGCCAGGGATCTAAGCCACCATGAAGGTCACAGCCATCAGCTGCATGCCATCTCAATCCAAACAAAACACACTGGATACAGGGGGATTTTCACTACTCACAACAGGAGACAAACACATCATGTTAGAGTAATCCCCTGATAGCAGTGAAATGGGTAACTGACCTTTTAAATACTTCTGAGTATTTAATAAAACTTTGAAGATGGAGAAAGGTAATTTTGGAGTTGGTAATTTTTGGGTGCTTTTTATAGTGTAACTGAAATGCTGGCTCTGTGCCATGGCAACCCAAAACGTTAACAAAGAATTTATCTCCCAGTACTAGGAGAGCTCATATGTTTTAAAAAGTTCACGAATTAATTCTCTACATTCATTTTTTCCCCTAAATAAATGTTCCCTGTTCTAAATAATTTTCTCTGTTGAATGCTAAGAAACTTACCAAGGTATCCTTAAATGCTTTATTAGCCTGAAAGAGATTGAAGTGAAGATACAGTTGTGCACAGTATCTTTCCTAAAATTGTACCCCAAGACAATGTCCAGAGTTGCATATCGTAGTAGCAGCACAAATCTGAATGGGAGAAAAATTGAGGGATGGCAGATTAAGAGGTTTAAGTGAGACAGTCAAGGTAGTCTAGTGCCTGAATTGAAAGGAGATGAAGAAAGATCAAACAGCAGGCTCTGAACTAACCAAGCCTTGTGTCTTCTCTCAGGCAGGTTGCAGGAGGGGAACCAGGTGTCCAGTGGTCCTGCATGTGAACCCTGATGTTGGTATGGACATGTATGGGCTGATCTTCTCACTGGGGTCTGTGCAGGAAGTGCCCATGTCGTACATAACTTTCCCTCTTTCCTCCACAGATAGTGGTGTCGAAAACTGTTTCACTCTACAGGAGTCCTCAGGGTCATGAGGAGAGAGAAGAAAGAACAGTGATGGAGGTGAAAAAAGAAATACTTCCTTCCCCTGTGACCACCAGCGACTGATCTCCCTACCTAGCCCGGGAGGCTGGAGCTTGGGGTCTCCTCTCCTCCCATGAGAGCTTGGCCACTGGGGCAATAGGTTGACCCACAGGGGACCTGAGCACACATGTTTCTGTTTGGGGTGCCCTAGCCTTCTGCAACTTCCTCCTGGATTCACAGAGAGCTTAGGGAAATTTTCTGTGTTTGGTAGCTAAAAGCCAGCATCCTTCCACTGATTTAGCCCCTTTTGGACATATTTTGGAGAAAATTCCCTAAGCTAACTCCAGAGAAAAATGTCTTCCTTTTCCCAGGTCCTTTCCCCCAGGCTTTGCTCAAGGGGAGCCCTTCCCATTCCCTCAGTATGAACTATGTGCTCTGATGGACAGAGTCTTTACTTCCCTAGCTCCATGGGGAAATAAAAAAAATTTTAGTTCTGCAGCTAAAAAGGAAAAAATACAAATATGCTACCTGTGTGTCTGTGTGTGTGTGATACAAGGTATGTGGGAGGGCAGGATGGTTTCCCTTTCTTTGCTATCCTAAATTGTAAAGCTCATGTACAGATGCACGAGAGGAGAATGAGGCCCCTTTGGAAATCAAATGACCAGAAGAGTAAAGGTAGAACTGCTGCCCCTTGGAGATCTCCACCTCCTGCTTTGGGAAGGACCGTTCCTGTTAGAAATGTAAAACAAAAAGAAAGGCTCTGAATACATAGTGTAGAAATAACATTTATGTAATCTACATGAACAGATCTATTGAAATGTCTAAGCTTATTTTAGCAATGGTATTTCAGCCTTTGACAGACTAATTGACTGCGTCATCTACTATACAGAAAGCTAATTTAAATAAGATACAAACCAATGCACTGGGTCAGGCTACAGGTGCATCCATGCCCAGCAGTAGATACATTTTCTCAAGAAAAAAGTGTAAGAAGCAGTGAACATACAGAAGCAATCCCTCTTGTACCATACCTTCGTGGCTGGAATCAGCCTCAGCCAGATGTTGAACCGGCATTTTTAAAAACCAACAATGGACCTGCCTTCCATGAGACTGCCTGTTCCTTTCCCAAAACTATTTCAATGTACTTTCCAAAATAAAGAGGAAAGACCTGCCAAATGTGTTTTTGGGAAAGAAAGGTTTCTCTTAGAGGAGAGTATTTGTAAAGATGAATGTGCTTACATCTTTACAAATGTGCTTACATCACATTGCTGCTCTAAACGCTCATTTTGCTGTTAAAAAAACGCACACATCCACATACATGTGGCTGATTAATACATCATTTTATACAGGTTATGTGTACCTTATTTTTGTGTCAAAATTACGTATGTCACCTATATACTTGAACACACAGACACATGAGCTCTGCAACCTACACTAGGGTGTTCCAACTACCAGCTGACAACTAAAGGCAGTGTATTTGAAAACCAGCTGTTGTGAAAACCAGGCCATTGCGAACAGAGGGAAACCCGACGGAGTTTTTCCCCCAGCCCTGCAAGTTAACCCGTACGGCCGAAGAACCCAGACCGGCGCCGGGAGAACGTGCGTTGGGGGCGGCTGCCACCTGCCGGCACCGGGGGACGGGCCCGCGGCGGGGGACGAGGATCCGGCTGCTGGGGCAAGTGTGTCATCCATTCGGCTGAGACCCAGGGTCACGGTTTTGCCTTTCCTGTGCCAGAGCTTTCGGTAAACCCATGCGCATATATGAATGGTGTTATTTGATTTAAATTCTCCTTAATGGCAGTTTCATGGACTCTCGAGCGAGGTAGGTGCTTGAAAAGGAGCCAGCGTGAAGTGTCCTTACTTCTTTCCTCTTTCTTGCTGGTTAATAAAGTTTTTGTATTTATCGTTCATCAGCAGTCAGCCTGGGAGTGTGCTCTGTTTAAACACTCTGGCTTTTCACTTAATGCATCCCATCTGTTTCTGAAATAAATTGCAATAATCCGTGTTTAATGTTAATCAATGTATTACTAAATATGCAAATTATATTAAAAGACGTGGTTTGAAAAAGCTTTCATTTGTAAATATGGTAGCTTAAAACAGGAAGCATATCTAAAAGCCATTTAGATACAGTAGCCTAACTCTAAGTGTGGCTGATTCATAAAGCGGTTTGCAAGTTGATCTTTCTCCCACAAGGGGATATGTAAAACTGTTGCATATCAGATTTTGTTAACATCTGATGGGTTACTGCTAACAGTGTAAAAGCCTAATATTCACAACCATGTCTCTTATTTAAATTAAAGCAATCTTATTCCAGCTTTCTAATTTTTGTGCTCATCCTAACATATGAATTTGCATGAAGAGTTTATGAATCACAGTGAAAGCAATTTGAACAAGCTTTTTAATCAGTGTACATCTTAGTGCCTGATTTAGATAATTCATTGTGTAAGGGGCTCTAGTGGCCTCTCTTCCTTTTTGGGGGGCCTGGTTTATCCATTTGGCTGTCCCTCATGGTGCTGCCACAGTCTCTCCACTCCACCATGTCGCTTTGCAGGAGGGTCCTACGCAGGGCCCTTGCAATGCTGCGCCCATCACCAATGCAGCTCCGCACCCTGGCTCACAGACGCCCTACTGCGTTGTTTGTGCTGCTGTTAGACATACGGTAGAGAGTTGTTTATGCTTCCATGGGGCAGTGGTATCGCACTTCGTGGAAGTGTACATGCACAAAGTTCACAGGCAGGGCACGATCCCTGCGCCCACGTCATAGCCCTGAATACAGGAAAGGAAATACTGGTGAGGAGCATTGGAAAGAAGGTGCATCTGGGAAGATGAACGTGCTAAGATGTTCTGCAAATAGGGGTGTCCTTTGTGGTCTTTTTGCCTTGTTTTCTTGTTCACACTCCTGCTACCCCGGCTGGACAGGCTGCTTGATGAAATCTCTGGTGGAGCAGCTCTACCTGGAAGCCCTGGGTACTGCAGGCAAGGGTGGGTAGGAAAGGGAGCTGTGACCTCTGCAGCAGTTGTTCATGATAGAGCAGGGGGAAGCCCAGGAGGTGCTTGTCTCCATGGCTAGCGTTGCCCTTGTGAGAGCAACCACTGGAAGTCCCAGCTCTCCCTGACAATGGAAACTATCTTTTGTGAGTTTTGTAGTTTTCCCTCAGCTGGCAAGATTTGCTCAGTTCGTGTTTAGTTTGGCAACACATTTTTTTTTCTTTTCCGTTGTTGTGTTACAGAAAATCCTTGATGTTTCAGGATGTAAATCAACCTCTAAATACAGTTGTTTGAAAGGAAGCTTACACCTTACCCTGGGAGATGGTCAAGTCATAACTGCATGTGAGGCAGTTTCCCTTCCCCTTCCCCTTCCCAT
>WKFP01013736.1:542921-573346 GCA_011057875.1 Pterocles orientalis
CCCCCCTTCCCTTCCCCTTTCCCTTTCCCTCCCCTTCCCCTCCTCTTATTATTATGAGGTTAAGGGCTATACTTGCCCACATGGCATGGAGCTCTCAAGGAAGGTTAAACTGATGAACCAGTTATGATTTCCCTGTTGCTTCCTTGTGTGTGGCACTTACAGGATTGGTAGCATGGGTCCAGGCACTTTTGAGGATACCCTGGGCAGTGTGACACAGCCCCATCTCCCTCTTGGTGGGCAGAAGCCATGCGTGAGCTTCTCCCAAGAGGCACTTTTCACTGTCACAGCCCTGTAAGTTGAGTCCTAACTTCCAGGTCCAAAGCAGCAACTTGGTTTAACTTCTTCACAAAGCAGTGCTCTTCCTTCACATCACAAAGCCTAGGGTTTGGCCTTTAGCCCTCTGGGGGTTTCAGTGATGGCACTGTGTTTGGTGACTGAGATTGCCCTCAAGGAAGTTTTTTTAAATGTCATCTAACCAAATCAAAAAAGTTGAAGCAACGCGTAAGTCTGGAATGAAGATCTCTATTCAGAAAGGATTTATTGACAGTACCTTTGAAAGTACTATTTAATATGCAAGATAAACAAATTAAAAATCCCAGCTTGTGGTCAAAGGGCATTCACAAATTAGAAATGACTGCCTGTTTGCCCTGAGAGTGTTAATGATGTAAAAGCTGAGAGGAGCTGCAGCCTCCAGGGAGAAAAGTGTGGGTCAGAGGGGCTTTTGTTGAATGTACTAATCTGTTTGGCTTTGACAGGCTCTTTGTCTAACTTGGGAGATGACAAGAGGAGCTGAGCCGTCTGGCAAAGGTGGAGATGTCTGTCTGCATGAAGCCGCAAGCTTCATCTATTCATCATTTTGTATTCGCTTAACTGCTGGTATCTCTTGACTGCCTGAGACCAGAGAAAACACTCCCCTTTGCCTGCAGCTACGGGGAGAGAGAAGCAGCAGCCTGAGTTAGTATCAAAAAGGGTGACACAAGAAGGGTCTTAAATCACAAATCCAGTAACTCCCATTTTGCTTCACAGCTGTTTTTGTCACAAAGCTTGTCTCTAACCCAGAGCTGAGAAAGCAAAAAGGTCATCCAGCAAACTGTGAGCCTACATCTTGCTCAAAGGCTGTCATGGGGAGCACAGCACAAGTGGTGGCAGCATTGGGATCAACTGCAGCAATGCTCGGTGAGGTCTGAAGGCTGTGCTGGGTATCTCGGACCTGCCAAGAACCAAGCTAGTCTTCTCTCGAACATACACTAACTGTTGACCTCCAAACCACACTGCTTCTCAGGAAAGGCTGGATGTTACAGCCAGACAAATATCAAGATACTGTTAAACATTTTTAAACAGTGAGGTGAATCAAGTCCTAGAGCAACTTGAGCATGTATGTGCCAGATTCTCTCACATGAGATACCTACATAGAGAGTGGCTGCCTTTATGAAGAACTCCCGTAGTCTGCATGGAAGCTTGCTGTAGAAATGGTTGGGTGAAGTTCTTTGTTCTATGTTGCATGGAAGATAAGAGTCTTTGAACACAGTAGATCCTTCTGTCTTAAAACTTATTTCTGAAGAGCTGGAATTTTGTAGGAAGAATGCTTGGGAGGAAAGAAGAGGAAATGTTTAGAAAGGACTGAAAGTTTACTAAAATGTCCTTCAAGCCACAACACCATGGAGACAGATCAGTGTGCTCCTCAAGAAAGCAACACTGAAAAAAGAGATAACCTGTCCCAGTGTTCATATCAACACAGCCTGTCCTATTATAAGAGGCAAGCAAGAGAGGAGTAGTATGATTCTGAGGATCCCTGTTTAGACACGGGAACTGATTCTCGTTAAATTTATGTTGCTTTTTCACTGGCTTTGTTCTTTTGACCAAGGCTCCCAGTCCCACCAGTCACCAATCTTAACTATTTTTGTGACCTTTCACCATTCTTGACACGAAGAGAACAGTGTAAGAAAATGAGCTCTTGGGTATTGTTTGCACAGTAAGTGGGATATTGCAGCTCTCACGTAACTTTCCTTGCAGCCCAGATGCAGCGTCTGCCTGTACTTGCTCCCGAAAACAACCACGGCAAATTTCATACTAGAGGAGGTGAGGAAAGCTAGCACGGCAACAGGATAAATGTCATAGCTGGTTAGCTGGCATTCAAACACACTACGCTACACCATCCAGACTCTTCTGCCACAAAATTATCCTTGAGAGCAATACTCTTAAGCTTCCAGCTGTACATCGTGTGAGGATTTGTGGATCAAGGCCAAAGAAAATAGGGCCCTCTCCTGACTTAACCTTACTCATTACTTCAAAGGGGAATTTGTATGAAAAGGGAGCAAAGAATATGGCCTAATACTGCTGAGCAGAGTATCACATGAGCCAGCAGTGTGCCCAGGTGGCCAAGAAGGCCAACGGCATCCTGGCCTGCATCAGAAATAGTGTGGCCGGCAGGACTAGGGAAGTGACTGTGCCCCTGTACTCGGCCCTGGTGAGGCCGCACCTTGAATCCTGTGTTCAGTTTTGGGCCCCTCACCACAAGAAGGACATTGAGGTGCTGGAGCAGGTCCAGAGAAGGGCAACGAAGCTGGTGAAGGGTCTGGAGCACAGGTCTTACGAGGAGTGGCTGAGGGAGCTGGGGTTGTTTAGTCTAGAGAGGAGGAGGCTGAGAGGAGATCTTATCACTCTCTACATCTACCTGAAAGGAGGTTATAGTGAGGTCTTCACTGAAAGAGTGATCAGGCACTGGACCAGGCTGCCCAGGGAAGTGGTGGAGTCACCATCCCTGGAGGTGTTCGAGAAACATGTAGATGTGGTGTTTAGGGACATGGTTTAGTGAGTTAGGTGGCGTTGGGTTGATGGTTGGACTTGATGATCCTTGAGGTCTTTTCCAACCTTAATGATTCTGTGATTCTATGATTCTATGCTGTCTTTTTGTGGCATTTCAGCAGTTTTTTACAGAGAAGGGAGTCAGAATTAGAAAATCATTTTATTTAATGACACAGTATGAATTAATGTAGTAATATTTTTAACCATGGTATATGTAGAAAATAACTGTTCCCTAGCTAATCTTCTAAATCATTATGGCTCATAAATTATAATTTTTGTTTGAACCTGTTACATAAATTTGAGTGACATTTTATTTCAAACTGTGCAGACCAAAATGTGAAAGAAAAAGCCTCAGTATACGGTGCTCATGTAACCTACACTCCAGTGTATTTCTTGACTGGAGTGCTGGACTTGCAGTCAGACTCAGACATTACCTTTTATGACTGAGCCTTTACTCCTTCAGATATTTAGCTGCCTGCTTCCCAGTAACTTGACCGGAATGAATGAATGAAATAATGAAGTATTTTCAAGGATTTGGTCTTAATCTGTTTTTCTGAGCTGGAAGATTCCTTTTGAATAACAGAAAGGGTATGCCACTTGAAAACCACTTGAGTTTTGCTTTTCGCACAACTCATGTGTGGTCCGCACAGCATTTGGGCAACATACTTAAACATGAACTTGTCTTTTAGTATTTTGATGAGTCAACTCATACAGTGCACATTGGAAATGTGATGGAAATATTTTGCCATATTGGACCTTGGCAAATAAAAAGTGAAATTTCCTCATCATCTCTTCCCTCAGTTCAGAGAGCAGAGCAAAGTATATGCATCTTTTAATCCCATCTATTTCTGTAGTTGAACGAGGAACCTAGTGGCCTCGTATCAGCCCAGTGCACCAGGATGGGAGCACAGGAAAAGACTTCTCAGATCAACCACCACCTCTGTCCCTACAGGCCCTTCCCGAGAGGGCTGCCAATATGTCACTGCAAAGCCACTTAGGGCTTTTCCCACCAAACCCTCACTTTTGGTCAAAAATTCGTCTCATTTCCTAGCCACCTTCTAGTAAGTGTTTACATGATAGACTAGGGAGAGCTGTTCTGCCCTTTCCACTTGTGTTTGGCTGAGCTGAATTTCTGGTGTCACCTGGTGTGATCAGCCTTGGGGGTTACAGTGACTGCTTCTTGCTTACATATGGGTGTGAATTAATATTTTCTGGATGGGGGACCAGACTTGTACATAACACTGTGAGTGAGGTGTTGCTAGCATCCTGTGCATTGGTCTTTATAGATCCACAGCTGTACTAGAAGTATCTCACTATTGCGGTTGCCTGGAGTAGTTGCACAGTTGTGTCACATTGATAATGTATTCCTATGGCCAGAAACTGAGTGTCACCCAATGAGAATTAAACAATTAACAGTAGATGACATTCAACAACTTCTTTGGCAAGGCCCCAGAGGACATCAAGAAGTGACCCATCCTCTCATTGTGGTGACTTAATGTTCTGTAGGTATTGAAGGCTTCTGTAGCTACCAGAGTATTCACTACAGCTAAGGCAGTGAGTTTTTTTCCATTTTGGACCACTCCCCTACACACATGAAATTTTGCTATTATCAGCTGTCAGGCTATATTTTTCCTTGTGAGAGGAATTTTTCATAAGGGCAAAGAAATCTTCCAACCATTTCTCAACTGGGGAAGAAAGGAATATCCTGTGACTGTTCTTATGCTTATTGTGAAGGCTATTAAAATTATAAGTCTAGGCTTAGCACTTAACCATACTCATACCAAAATGCCACTAGAAATCCCAGGATGAGAAAATCTGAGTGACCAATAGGAAGAAAACTAAACAGAAGCATGTCATGTACATGGTACTAGACAGTCTAAAAAAGGCCTATTCATAAGTCTTTGTGCACAAATATGCATGGCTTTGTTTCAAAATCTGTTAAAATTCAAAGGAGTTTTTAATTTGTCCAGTCCAAAACCCAGTGATACCACCTGCAAGCCACTAGTATGAACTACGGCTTACTTTCTAAAAATATAGTGAAATGACTTTTCAGATGTGCTGTTGAGAGTTTTAAGGCTGACGCACAATAGGACAGATGAAAATTTGAACTTTAAACTTTTCTTCTGTGTCTCCTGGCTACCCACAATCTCACACTCCCACAGCAATTTGGGTTTTGTTGTTTTAGGAAGTGTGGTTGATGACACTCTGATAAGTCTGTCTCCTAAACTATACTCTGAAATATATCCAGGGCACTGCATAGGTGTGGTTTTTTATTTACAACCTATTTCATACCAATGTATTTTAAGTAGTAATTTAATTTAGCTCTGTTTGCTTTATTTATTTACTGTGCTTTTGTGCTGCCATATCCCACTGGAATTCTAAAGTGGGACAAAGATCCCATCTGTCTGAGTGCTGCACAGGAACAAACTAAAATGGTCCACCTTTCAAAGAGGATATTATACAAATAGAAGTGAAGAGATTGAAAGGAGACCCAGATGGGGTGGCCCATGGTGCATGTGAAGGTGCAGCAGTTTTGGTCACATGAAATAGCCCACTGAAGTGGTGCAGTGGGTTTTTTTTTATGGGTACTCTGCTCATGTGTTCAATACAGTGTGGAAGAAGGCACACAGGTGTTCATCAGCAGAGTAATGTCTGGGCGTGAGATGTCTGAAAGGGAAAAAACACTAGAAGATCAACACCAGACCCCAGCCTTTGAACCGTGCAGCTGATGGGGAGAGAAATGCTTCAGCAGGGAGCAACTCAGATGAGGAGCTACCTGGGGTAGTCAGAGTCAATCTCTGTGGGAGCCATCCCTTCTCCCACGACTGAGGGAGCTGAAGATGAACCATCAGTGCCCTCACTACCTGAACTGGATGCCTAAGTCAGGAGGTGCAAGTCATGCTCTTTGCAAAGGGGTGCCTGTTTTCACTCCTGGAAGGGAATGGAAATCCCACCAGAATCCCTTTGGTTTCATGTAGCCATAATATCAAATTCTGCCTGGATTTTGTCATGACCCAGCATCAGTTAATACCCATGTGTTGTAAAGTATTAGACATAATTGGATTTACACTTTTCTCATAAAATTTTTGAAATGTAACTAATTTTCTTGTAATTGTGATCTTTAAAATTTGAATGACACCTTTTATTTAATAGCTGTCACGGGGCATCATCAGCTTGTGGCCTTTAATATCTGGAATACAGTATAATTTACATGATTCCATTAAATGTCTATCAGATTTCAAGCTGGGTTTGAGGCTACTGCATTTGAATTACCAAAAAGTATACAAATTGGAAACTTAAAAAAATGTGTCAAAGTACAGCTTTAATTTCTTTGTTCAAATCTGCCATGAGGGTGAGGAAAATTTCTTTTTAAACAAAAGAATCAGATCCATTCCTTATAAAAACAGCTGATTTAGAAAAACAAGGTTAGAATGCCACCTGGGGGCTTATATTGCCATCACACCTCACTTAAGATCA
Organism: Pterocles orientalis; assembly: GCA_011057875.1. Classification (NCBI taxonomy): domain Eukaryota; kingdom Metazoa; phylum Chordata; class Aves; order Pterocliformes; family Pteroclidae; genus Pterocles; species Pterocles orientalis. The sequence goes on from WKFP01013736.1 coordinate 549,204, forward strand.
GAGTAGCTTGCAATTTGTACTGTCGGATTAAAAAAAATAAAATTGTTCGCTCCATTTTCTCCACAATGTATAGTCAGACTCATGAAAATGTTACTCCATTTTACGGTACCTGCTTCCTTAGTCCTTTAGCAAGAATGTAACAGAAGAAATGGGCACCGAAGAAGCAAAACAATTTGCTTTGCAAAGGGGAACACAGCAATACGGCTCATGTAGGATACTCTGCTTCTTCTCACAAGTATGTGTAAACCAAACACAAGATACCCCCAAAAAAGTATATTTGTTCACAACATGCAGTAGAAAACACCAGACTACATCAGCCATATGACAGAGAAGGCCACAGAGTTCATGCAGGCAGAAAAGTGATCATTCAAGCACGAAAACACTGTGTAATGCAGCAAATCAAAGCATTAAAAATGGAAATATACAGACCACATTTCTAATCCATTAAATTAGTATGAAAGTAAGTCTTTCCTTGACTTTAAATTAGGGGATCGCGAACTCAGTGTGCTAAAAGTGAGAATCGACCTGAATCTTTGCCAGAAATCACAACTAAATACAAATTCTTGCTGTTAGAAACATGTGGTTAACTTCTCTCCACTATTAGTATTCATTTGCACTTTTTGTGAGCTTTTGTGATTCAGCCCAGACAGGAGAACTTGAAACACGTTTTGCACACTTCGATGTTAAATCTATACCCAAGGGGAGAGAGGTGGTCCCATTTCTTTCAGAATTTTACCAAGTTAACATTTAGTCTTCTCTCACTCAACAGTGATGCGATACCCTTCTCCATTCCTCCCCAGCCTCTTGAAATCCTTTACGAAGCTGCGGATGGGAGCACTGTCCTATTGGACTCCATCTCAGCTTATATGATGAGCTGCATCACAGTCATAAGACCCTAAAGTGCTCGGGTACCTATTGCTGTATCCTTCCATTGAGTGATCTGCTCAAGGGCCAAAGACCTGGTAACTTGGCTGTCCTATTCCATATGTTCCTTGTGGCAAGGTGAACCATGAAGGGTATCTGCCTCTAGGGGCAGAGTTATTGTGTATTTGCCCACATCACCCGATCAACACAGAAAGAAGGCAGCACGCAAAAGGGAGCCCATATAATTGGGCAACATATGAGTTTCTTACGTGGCTTCAAGTGTAGCCGAAGCTGTTGGCTGGTAAGGGTGACAAATCCTTTTCTTGCAGCCCCAAAAATCAGATAAAATGCAAAATTATTTATTTACATTTGTGAATCTGAGTCCATGCACTTCTTCGGCCCATGGGCAACACCAGCTACTCCTGATTGAAGCAGACAATCCCTTCTTCAGGAGAGAAACATTTCTGCTCTCAGAGACCACACTGTGGCTGGCACTGCAGAAACCCTCTCAGGACACATAGAGTCAAGTTAATTACCAGCCATGGTTGAACTGATCATGATTCCTGATCAAGTTCCCAGAGGAGTTTAGATCCAGGCTCTCCTAGATGAAGCTAATATCCCAGATCTAGTGCAACCTGAACTCAGGCCAGCAGGAGGAACTCAATGTGCTTGATTGGCATTGCTGGATGATCTCCCCCCCTTCTCCTAAACCTCTATATGCTGATGGTTAGATGACAGATAGGAGGTGGTGTGACAAAATGCATCAAATTTTTGAAGGTATGCCTCCAGGTTGCCCTGGTCTACCACAGTGACCTTGAGCTGGCAAGAGCCACAGGATCTATCTTTCCTCAGCCCTTTCCATCACCTTCAGTCACTAAGTGAGCTGATTAGACAGTATGGCCTCAAGAACCAGAATAGTGCAAGTGACACTCGGCTGTGTCCCCCATCGCCCAGGGCCACATCACACCTTTAAGAGGGCCTACGGACTGAAAGGGATAAATTCTCTGCAGGAATAATGAATATCTGAGCACTTGTATCACTCACCTGACCTAGAAAATGCAACATCATGACCTGTTAGCCATTTCCTAAGAAGATGGATTTAGCAGCCACTAAATATAGAGGAGTATAATCTAGGCTGACCATTGAAATGCCATCTGTTGTGTGGACTACTCTGCTTCTAACTCTGTTTCTTTATATACATGAAGTGTTTTGAATATTTGATCCTGGCAGAGTGTGAAATCCTTGCAGGCACTATTCAACTGATATATTTATTAGACATAAGGGAAAATACTGCCTGGATTAGGTATGGATTTTGACACTGAACCACAACCAACTATATCTCAGAGGTATATAACCTGATTTAGATAAGTCATCTTTAAAATAACATTTTCTAGTACCTTCTTTGTAAAAATCTCTCTGAAGTAATTCTTAAAATAAGACTGGTTCTAAACTGTTTGCTTCTTCCTACATATTCTATTTGATAAATATAATCTACAGGAAAATTCAAACTGTGTGAGCTGAGGAAACAGAGAAGCAATGTCAGCGCATTATTCAGCTGTTTTCTCTCCTATATAAAATTAAATTCTGATGTACTTACATGTTAGCTACATAGATCTATACCTGTGTGTTCTGTATGTGTGTGTATACATACAGATACTTATACATACATACAGATACTTATACATACATACAGATACATACCTACATACATGTATGCAAGTTCATGCAGCAGACAAATTGGTCCATTTGTTTAAGTGTCTTGATGCCTTGAGTAAACTAAGGCATTATGCAGTTTATTAGTAGGACCGCAGACAACAGTGTGAAAAGCTTCTTACTGTTAATGGCTATTTCAGGGATAACATGCTCGAAAAATGAAAAAAGCCATATATGACTATGTCACAAAAGTGACAGTGTTTGAGGAAGAGCTAAAAATGCTAAGCCTCCAAACTCCATGATGCTGCTGCACAGTACTTTCACTATGCAAAGCTCATAGGAATGTTAATGTTATCAGTCTAACAAGGTGACTGTAAAACGACTGTTTCTGAAGACTTGGGATTCTTAGAGGCTCATGTTGGTGTATTTGGTTGATCTAACAGAAGAAGCCAGGCAAGAGCTATACAATTTAAGTGACATATTAGAAATGTTAACTGAGAGAGTACAGAGAGGAAGAGGTAACCCAGTGACAGTTTCTGTAGCGAATCGCCACAGCTGAGGCCAGGATCTCATTGCAGCTAGTTAAACGGGAAGCTGATGTGCTAGAAGCTAGAAATAAAACTTATTCCTCCATCAAGCTACAAAGGCCCAGGGACAAGAAATGCCAAGTTTGTGGAAGAGAGTCTCCTTTTGCAATTGTAATCATAACATGTCCTGCAAAGGTCTGGCAGCGACAGTTATCCTCAGACAGACTCATCATTTTAATACTTTTTATGAGCCTTAATGCAAACCTTCACCAATGGTGGTTGACAGCAACAAGCCACCACATTGCAGAAGACACTGCATCTCAGCCTGGAAAGCAGAACGCTGTGGTGGATTGCACTTCTTACACAGACATCACGACAAACATAGCACATGTAGAAATTACGCTGGGAAATAGAGAAGTTGTTTCTGATTCCAGGTAGTGTAGTAGTGTAGTATACAGTAGATATCTGGAATGACAACAACAAAACCAACTGTTTTTTTTTTTTTAAGATTATAAGGAGGATTTAAAAAAAAAAAAAAAAGCATAGATAAATTCATACAACATACAAAGGCAGGGAAATGGAAACGGAGCAAAAGAGCCAGAAGCAGATTGCATTGTTAGTTTAAAGAAGGAATTCAAAGATGCTCAGAAGCAGGGTTCTGAGCTTGGGTCTAACTAACAACACAATAGGCACTCTCCTGAAGTCCATCAAAGCCATGTGAGGCTCCCCATTGACCATGCAGGGACCTGGAACATTTCTAGCTCCAGTTTTGAAGAATGCATTCCAGCACAGTTGTTTGTTACAAAGACAGTACACCACCTACAGCCTTCCAGACACTGCCATGAAGGTCAAAGCTCTGTATTTATCTACGAAGGTGCTCTTCAGACTAGTACTGCACTTTTTCTGTCGTGTCTCTTCCAGACATGTGAATTGTGATACAGTAACATAGGTTAAAATGAGTAAGTATGGCAGGAATGGTGAGATAAAGTCACAGAGTTTATCTCCCACACTGCATTAAAGAAGAAAGAAGATCCTTACTCATGTTGCTCACTTAAGTAAGCAGCATTCCCTGTTCCCGCATGTGGTGTAGTAGGTGCTGTCCCCTCTCTGTGTTTTTTTTTTTTTTTGAGGACATATCACTATGGATACTGTATTTGAGGATTACAGGTCATACAATTGCAAGTAGTGTTATGCTGTGTAGTGCTTCCTTCCAATAAATAAAATGCGATGAAACGAGTCAACACTTGCCACTTGCCAGTTTGGAGAAGAAGCCAAATTATTTAGGGAGACTGCCGAAGAGCAGAATGGTAATGACAAAATATTACCATGGAAACACTGGTAGACGTAGCTGCACACACGAAGTAGTGCCACTGGCTGTGCCAGTGGTCGGCAGGAACAGCAGCTCTGAGCTGGGAATCTGACACGGCTGAAAAGCAGGAGTGTGGTGAACTAGAAGTACACATCTCCTACTTTAAAACTGGTTTATGGTTGTCATCAACTTTAGTTTGCTGAGAAGCTGCAAAGTTAACAGAAGTTAACACATAGATGCTGCACACTACCTGTCTGTCAAACATGTCAATACAGCACCACTTAAGCCTAGACCTCAGATGTGTCCCATGCTTTCCGTGTGCAGGCTAGTCACTACTAGACATTTAGGTTTTAGCAAATCACCATTATCTTCCGCGTGAGGTGTTTGGGAAATCTCAGGTATGTCTCATGACACTATGTGATGCTGATCGCCTGAAACGTGGGTGAAAAGGCAACAGGACCTGTGTCTACTCAGGGATGAGGTTTGTGTGGCCATTTGGGTTGGGTTTTGTCATCTTTCTCCATGTGCACCTTAAGTTCAAGCAGGCTGCCAAGATCACGGCACTAAGGACAGGGGGGGAGCTGGACTGAGGGTTAGGTGAGGGTGCTGCTCAGCCTGAGGGTGCAGCCCCGCTTTGGGGGCGGTGCATTTGTACAGTGTTTGTTACTCCAACATGACAAGGACGTGACAGCCCTAAAGCAGGCTCAGTGAAGAAGAATGAAAACAGCCACACCCAAGGGGAATCTGTTACATACAGAAGATTTTGGTGGTTGTTCACTTCTGGACACAGGTAAGACGGTCACAATAAAGTGGTAACAATTCTTCTTTTGTTGCAGCACAAATTTCCCCTCCAGTTGTAAGACAGCAAGTAACAAGCTAGTAAATTTTCTATCTGTCCGCTACACAGAATTATCACTGTGGGCACCTGAACTGTAGAACCCGCCCGGGGGCGAAATCCACCCGCTCCTCGCCTCCCACCGCCGCCCCCTCACAGCGTCCCCCGGCGGCGGCTGCGGCGGCACGGCACACGCTCGGCGATCGATTGCTCGGGCCCCTCTCGGCCCCGCCCGCTGGCGGGCTGCTCTCCGCGCGGAGCTCAATTAGGAAGGCCTTTCCCCCAGCGCGAGCCCTGGTCCCGGCCGTGCGGCCGGGGCCGCAGACGGGGAGGGAACGTCCGCTGGCCGAGCGAGCCCCGCCCTAAAGGGGGCGCAGGTGCCGCTCCCGATGCTGCGGTGGCTGATCGGCGGCGGCCGGGAGCCGCAGGGCCTGGCGGAGGTAAGACGGCAGCGGGCGGGCATGGCGGAAGGGGGCAGAGCGGCTCGCGACAGGAGGCGGGGCCGGAGGGGCTGCCTGTGCGGACAGTGCCCTTCCGCAGCACGGGAGCCTGGACGGGGGGCCGCGTCTGCTCTCATTTGTGCGAGCGAGGGGGCGCTGTGTGGCGGCCTCGTGTGCTGTCCCCTGGCAGCGCGGCTGGGCCCTGCGCCGGACTCTCCGCAGAAAGGAGCCTTCAGGGCCAGCTCGCTGCTTGTGAGACTTCCTGGCTGTTGGAAAGGTTTACGAGCTTCGTTGAAAAGAAAGAGAGGACGGAAAGAAAAACAACCCACAAAAAACAACAGCAGAACCCCCAAAGTGAGCTTTTCCAGGACCTGCAGGGCTTTGGGAGCCGTCCCTGCCAGGAGCGTCCTGGGCCAGTGGGGGTTATGTTGGGTAGCTCGCAAGCATGCGGAGTCCTGCCCTCGGGACTCCCCGGTAATCTAAATTGTAGAATCATAGAATAGTTTTGAGTTGGAAGGGACCACGGAGGTAATCTAGTCCAACTCCCCTGCAGTAAGGAGGGACATCTTCCCCTAGGTCAGGTTGCCCAGCGCCCCATCCAGCTAGGCAGTAATTTAATATTTACATGCTGTAGCTTAATTTGTAGTAGCTTCCCAGTGTTTCTTCTCAGTTTCTCATCATAAAATAAACTAGGCCTACGTAGTGCACTGAACACTGACATGCTTCCAGTTCCCTTACTTGAAAAAAGTTTTGCTGGATTTGAGGGAGAAATTACCGGGATTTTCTTATCCCTACGATGCTGCAGAAGTTTTCTTTAACTAGAGTTAATTAACACTATTACTGGGCTCCCAACATTTAGTGCTTTTGTAATCTAGACAAATACAAGGAAGTAATTATTTTTCAGCGCTGTACATGAGCAAGCCATGACAATGTCATAATTGATTTCAAATGACAGTATTTACTTTGGTGGGAATTTGGATCTGTATCAGTTTGGGATGATGATGATGTCTGGGAATACCTCTGACCTTTGTAATTAGTTAAAATGTTGGTTGTATTGTGGTCGTATTTAGCAGGTTTGTGTGCAGTGGTTATTAAAAGGAAGATTGGAAATACAACAGCTTTCTAAAGTGTGCTGGAAAACTGTGTTGGTGTGTGTCTCTCTCCAGGATTTCAACTCTGGCTATGGTTTAGTTATACTGTGATTTAATAAAGCATGAGCATGAGTGAAGGTGTAGTCCAGTTCTTCCATTCTGCCATTTGTAGCTTATTAAAACCCAATCCACAGGACTGTTCCTCTTGCTACCACTGTTTACTAAAAGATTGTGATCATTTTACTTCCCTGTGGAAGGACTGAGTAACACATATTGATAAGGGTTAGTCCCCAAACACTTTTTTTTCTTTTGTTCCTTCATTGTGTGATAGTTTCATCTGAAGATCATCTTCATAACCATTAATTTTCCCTGTACGCTTCTTAAATAGGTACACAGATAGCAGTGTGTGGGCCATGGATTTACGGTGTTCGTTTCATGTGCTTTGGCTTCAGCCAGTCATGGAAAGGACAGATGTATTAAAGTGATACTGCTCTGGGTGAATAGAGAAAGCCTCTGGCAAAGCTGTCCTAAATGAAGGAAATGTAAAGTTCTCCTTACCAATTTATTTTTTAACTATGGAATTGAGAATCATTTAGACTTAAGCTCCTGAATCTCTTCAGTTGACGACCATGGTGTATGTCATAAGCAGGGTGGCTCTGGTAGTGGGAGCAGTCTAACAGCAGTAGCATCAGGGTCCGTATATGGTAATTTATCATGCTCCATGATACGTACATGTGTGCACTCTTGCATCCATGTTTTTGGTGAATTGCTTTTGAAAATCCCACTTTTAAATGCTTCAGATCATATGTTACAGGAAGTTCTGAAGCTGAGACGAATGTTGTGGGGTTTTTACTGATTATCGTAGTGATGCTTACAGGTCCTGCATAAAACATGTGAATTGGGAATGGATTCCATTAGCATGAGCACCTAGCTTTCTCTTCTAGTATCTCACTTTTGCTACAAGAAAGTTCAATTAATAGTTTGCATAAAAAAAAATATTTCTTCAGAGAAAGAATGTGCGCTTAACCCAACACTTCAGTAAATGTTCAGGAAGATCTGAAGAGGGCATAGACTGTTGTATGACAGTATTGGGGGAAAACGTTCTTTTGTTGTTGTCTGTAGCACTTCATCAGCACTGTACCTATCAATATTCACAGGCTCTCTTAGAATTAAAAAAAATAAGATTAGACACATTTTTCCAAAGAAGTAGCACTGTCTTGTACTGAATAAGTTGCATCAGCAGAATATAGAATTGGGACTTTAATGTTATAAATACTGAGTTTTTCAAAGTGGTGTTGCAATTGTTTTGTGAATATGTGTTTCTATTAGTAAATAAAAATTGAAGTCTTCTGACTACAGTATTGCTACTGTCATCCAGATACTGAGATTTGCTTAGGATTTTTAGAATTTTTTTTTTAAATGAATGTTTTGATTAGCTTTTGACAGCTGAAATCCAAGTTTTCATATTTGTCCAACTTTTCTTTATAACTGTGCAGACCCTACTTGCATGATTTTAAATGGGAACTGCTATTCTCACAAAATTGCATTAAATGAGGAACAGTTCATGAAATGCATCAGGTAGCACAAAACCAAGACAAAATCACAAGAACTAGCATGTGGCAACCTCTTCATTTTAAAAATAACCACAGATTTTTTTCCTCTATTTATTAACTTTGTCATTCTTAACTTCTGAAGGCTAGTTTCACAGTGCCAATAAAGAAACAAGAGAAAGTAATTCATTATTCCTGCAGTACAGTCTTGAAGTTTCTGCAGATAATATGTTTGTCTTTCATGTATGCTGCAAGTTCTACAGTGTTCAGTAATTGCTGTTTTACAGTGTTTGCCCACACTCACCCGCTCACTCAATCCCCACCCCTCCTTCCTCCCTGAGGACAGGGGAGAGAATTAAAGGGGTAAAGGGGAAAAAAAAAGGACTTGTGGGTTGAGATATATGTAGAGTATATACAAATATGCGAATGAGTGATCCACAGTGATACTGCCTCCCCGCCCCAATGACCAGGGCTCAGCCTGTTCCTGGCTAATGATCCCAGAGCAGGGAGAGTCCGGAAACTGCACTCACAGAACAGAGATAACAGTCCGAGCGTGCCAGACCGAGAGCTGACGGGGGGAGGGTGGGAGGCTTAGGGAGGGTGACCACCTGAAGCGAGATGACCCAAAGCAAAAGAGATTTGGAACAGAAAAGGGACAAGCTTCCGCAGGGTCCTCACCTATATACTGGGCATGGCATGTATGTTATGGAATAGATTATTGGCCACTTCGGGTCTCAGTCCTGAACCTAAGATCAAATCCTGGGCTAGTAACTGGGGCTGTGCTCCCTCCCAGCTTCTCCTGTTTGCAGACAGCCAGAGAAGCTGAAAGACCTTGGCAGCTGCGTGAGCATCACTTTTTATCAGCTTTCTTCTGAGCACAAATCCAAAACACAGCCTCTTGCTACCTATTATGAAGAAAGTTAACTCTGTCCCAGCTTAACCCAGGACACAGTGTAAGTTCTTTTGAAGTCCTTGAAGAAGAGGCAGTCTTTGAAGTAAAATGATGTTGACTGTCATGTAAAATAAATCTGGGAGGAGAGTGCTCTTACTCGGTTACTGCCGAGCTATTTAGATTTTTTTTTTTAAAATAATGTCTAATAGCAAGTTGTTGCAGAATGTGGAAGACCTTGCATACAAAAAAGTTGTTTTCTGTTGAAACAAACTGATTGACTGAGATTAGCAGAACTATTGTGCCTTGAAACTGCAGTCCTATGCAATATTTTGTTGACCCTGTCTGGTGATCAGCTTGCTCCAAGTGATTAATTAATTGATCTTTTAATTAATAGTCTAGTTGGGGGTAATTGCAGATGCTGTTCTATGAAACAATTTATAATTCTCTGTTTTTTAAGCGGTTTGCTGTTGTATTTTGTGAATGGAGTCCCAATGGATGATTTATGTATTATGTAACAGAACAGCTTTTATTCTTGTTTATTTTAAATATGTTGTCCTTATATAGAGTTTTAAAATTGAATGTTAGATAAAAGATACGAGATATTCACAAATCTCTTAGAAGAAGTGTAATTTAATGAAAAACGGTGTGTGTGGGGAATTGAGTCATGAAGCTGGCTCCTTCTGACAGTTCATGACTAAACTGGCTTTTCATCTTGGTGTATCAGTGAGTAAAGCAGTACAAAATTTTTTTGTTAAACAGAAAATGCTATATTGCAATTTAAAATACACACTCTAGAAGGATATTATGTACTTGAAATAATAAGAAATGATCTTTTGTAAGGATATTTCAGAAACAATTTAACTTCAAATACAACTATATATTCACACACGAGTCCACATGTAGATTGTTAGACATTACAAAGATCTGATGAAAATGATTATGTCAGTACAAAATTAATTTCTTTTTTATGAATTTTTAGAAATCATCTGTACAGACAATTGGTGAAGAACAAATACAGAATCCTTACACGGAGCTCCTTGTCTTGAAAGGTCATCAGGACATAGTACGATTTCTAGTGCAAATAGATGACTGCAGGTATGAAATTGCATTTCAAATTGTTTCGCAGCATCCTTGGCCATACTTCAGAGAATCTTTATGAAAATGTGGTAATATTTTTAATCTTCTCTTTTTATTTTTTGTGGGGGAGTGCAGGAAAAGCCTGGAGTTAAAATGGCAAGGGTTAAACACTCTCTTCTCTTGGGCTTCTCTTGTAAATTATATTTTCATGAGAAAATAGTGGTGGTGGAGTTTTGTTTCTTGATACAAATTCATTTGTTTGAAATAAGTGCCTTTAGCTAATTCAGCCCTTCTTTTTCAGGCTGTTCCTGGGTTGAAACATTCCCTTCTGTACATGCATACACACACTTTTTCCCAGGACAGTATGCAGTAGTGTCTGCTTCTGCTCTGTTTTATGTTTTTGAACAGAAGCTTCTGCTTCTGTTTTATGTTTTTGAACTGAGAACATTCCACCTTTTGGTTCTACAAAATAGTGTAATAGACTCCTACGGATACACTGTAGCAGTTGAGCATGATGTTTGCAACAATATTGAATATTGCTCTTCCTTTCTTTCTAATCTTTTGTTACCTTTTCTTCTGAAACTAGTGCTTAATTCATTAGAGCTTCAGTTAATTCAACTTTTATCTGAACTTCTCAAATTTTGAAATTTTCACCAGTTTATTTAGAATTACTAGTTAGTAAAATTCAACATATGCCTAATTTCTTCATTACGTGTCTCCTCCAATCTGATTGTCTTCAACTTACTGTACTACTTCTTTGAAATCTGACAGTTCTTTGTCTCTTCCAGTTTTTAGTTTTGTGCACTTTTTTGAATATCCCCTGACAATCTTTCTGTTCTGTTCTTAGTTCTTTCTCGCTGGGTCAAACTTTATTGTGAACTCTGAAGATGGAGTTGTCTGAAAACTGGAAAACTGGTTATGAAATAGAGATGAAGTCTCATTTACCATTGTCAGTTTGGAAGTGTGACTGAGAGAATGAATTATGATAGTTTTATGTTGTGACCTGGGTTTTATCCTAGCTTAGTCTAAATTTGCCTTACATGCTCTCTAATTTAATTTAATCATACAAGAGGGGAAATATTTACCTGCCGGAAGAGTAAGTTTGTGAAGCTTTTAGTCAATAATAAGTGTAGTGACTGTTGATTGATGTGGAGAATTGAATAGCAAACCTTTAAAACTAAGAACGTAAGTAACAGGCAGGAGTCTCTCTGTTAAGGAGCTGTAGTAATTTTTATCATTTCATGGATTAGGCACAGAAGGGAATTTCTAATATATTCATCAATACACTGCTCAAAGTTAACATGGCTAAGAGTCTGGTTTATATCCTTGCAGTGTACATAAGGTGTTTTGTGAAGGAAGTTTCTCTCATTCCACATGCACATTGATTAGGGAGATGGTCTCTTCCAAATTTGGAATGCCCACAGAATTTTGTTTTCTAATAATTTTGTAAGGATATATATTTTTAAAATTTCACAGAAGAATCCATGGAGAATTTTTAGGTTGTCAGTTTTAATTCTTAATGTCATAATATATATATATATATATATCAGAAAAGTTACACACATTACCATAGAATTAATTTTTCTATGTTATAGTAATCCACCAGATGATTTGTATAAAAATAGAATAATCTTTTGGAATTTTTTCTGTCCTGTTTTTTTTTCCCAGACAAGTTATTAAAATAACATTTCCTTAAAGTTCATTTTTCCCAAAACACACGCTCAATAAATGTAATTTGTCTTTATAGAAATAGTAGAGTATTAGATTGTAGGCACTGTCTGATCCAAAGAAATCTTTTACTATTTTGAGCTTCATTGTGTGGTAGCAGGTAAATTATTGAAGCTAAACTAATGATAATCAGTGTAAAACTATCCTGGATGGTTGCACTGAGGTTAGGTTATAAAATAACATATGGATAAGGAGTAAGCTATATAGCTGGTTAATATTCTGAGAGTTTGAGGAGTTTAATAGAGTCGCTTCACTGGACAGTAATTCCAAGGTTTTATTTGTCAAGAATATGGTGGTTTCTGGATTGTTAAACAGCTGATAATATTTTTCACTTGATTCTTTTCAATAAAATTAGTATTGTTACTCAGCTTCTGAAATGTTTTTATTTAGTTTCTGCAGCTATTCCATTGTGTGCTTTTTGTTAACTATTGTAAGCCAAGTTTCACGCTTCAGGTCTTTAGATAATATCATCTTATTGAGAATTTTGCAGAAGGATTTTCTTGTTTTCTCAGTGGCTCAGCTAAAACCAGTGAGTGGAAAATTTTCTCAGATTGGTTTTTGAAGATACTAAATAAATCCTGTATAAATGTAACAGAAAGCAGTTTTTTTTTTTCTTATTTTCTCTCATATTTTTTGAACATGAAGTGAGGGTCATATTGATTGGAAGATCACTAAAGAAGACTAAGCCTAAGCAAGAGTCTCCCAAAAAAGCAGGCTGAGATAAAATGATATGTAGTACTCTAGCATTTGACACATTAAACTAAGAAGAGTTCATAACACATTTTAAGAATAGCGCTTTTTGTTGCTCCTTTGACGGTTCTTTGCTGCTTCAGGAAATAGACAAGGTTGATGGTGATCATGACTGGAAAAGAATCAGATGACCTAATCACCTTGGTGAACAGAATGTAGCTGTAGGATAAATGACTCCACAGTGTTCCTTTATATTTAAACAAATCCTATTTAGAATATGGGAGGAAAATACATAAAACATTACTTTATTGAACTTCAGTGTTGATGAATTACACTCATGCCTTCACGGAATTTTGTTCAAGTGGCACACAACTCCAATATTACCCAAGAAAGGAATTAAATTTAAAGGGTTATTGCTGAATTGTGAGTCTTGCTATTTCAGGTTCTTGACATTGTGACAAAACAAGGCATAACAGAGCTAAAAGGCAGCCAAAAATGAGAAAGTAATGTTGTCAGAGCTGTGCATAGAAGATTGGTTTTTTTTACTCTATTCTTTTTAAAGAAGGGACAGATATGAAAGAAGTACAGTTTAGACTTTTTTTTTTTTTTAACTGTAATAGAGTATAGCAGGAGGATATGTGGAAGAAAGAGGGGAAATACCCTGTGGCTTTATGCCTGAAATCTTATTGTGTTGACAAGTTTCGTAAACGTCGTGATTGCAAAGAGTCTAAAAGAAAGGACATGCACATAGTTAATGAAACCATTCACAGCTGGTAACAGAAAAAATTCGGAAGTTATGTAAGCTCTCTTCATGACTTTCTTGCACATAGTACAAATCTTAGTTAGTTCTCTAAATATTAACTGTTTAGCCCTTGGTGAAGGCTTAAAACAAAAGAAAAAATTAGAAGGTATATTTGCAAGTAACAACTGATTGTCTGCAAAGGGTCTTGCTTCTGTTCTAGGCTTTCTCAACTCACACTACATTTTTACTGGGCTAGTTGGGATGTGTGCTCCAGCTACAGTGTAGCTCTGATGGTAGATAAGGTGCAAATGGAGGCAGATGGTTAGATAGTCACTCTAGGTAGGAAAAAAGATTTAATTTAGGTCAGGCTTTGTTAATGTGAGTTTAACATGCTAATAGGAACCTGTTTTTTCCTCATATGGTATGCCTTCCTGATGGATTTTTAGCAGAAGTCAAATTTAGCACCTTAAATGCACTCCCTTTAGGAGTTATTTTAAGCCAGAGTTTAATGTATCATGATAAATACTGGGCTTCTCTGCTTCTGGGCTGAACTCAGATGAGTGGTTTGTAACTTGTTAGATGGCTTGCAGTCAGTTGGCTCTGACTAATACTCTGACTAATAGTATTTGGTTTTAGAGTTCTCTGTTATTTGGTGTGTAAGATCTCTTGCTTTTAAACAAGAGAACTGGTTCTATAATGTGGAATTCTATTTAAAATAACAATGTATGGGAATTCTTAAGCCTTGTTCTTATATTAAGTATGCATTGATGAACACCTCTGTAAATGTAGTGACTTCAGTTTATAGATGGTAGTTAGGATTTATGAACATGTGTTTATTCTTTAAAGTTGGAGTCTGATATGACTTGTAAATATTTTTCTTGCATAACCTTTTACTGCTTTTCCGTTACATTATGCTGTAGAGAAGTTTCCACAGCTTTTTTTTTTTTTTTTTTTTTTTTTGCATTTCAGGTTTGCATCTGCAGGAGATGATGGAATCGTATTTCTGTGGAATGCTGAGGTTAGCTCATTATTTTGAGGGCAGCTTGTGTGCTCTGGAAAGTGTAGAAGTTGGGGAGAGGAGTTAGAAATGTCTAACAGTGAAAAAGCAGAATAAATAAGAATTGCTTCATTGGGACTGTTTGAAAATATAAAGTGGAGGGAGTCCATCAAATCTTAGTTTAGAAAGGAGAGCTGGAAAAGTAAAAGTTATGTAAACCCAAAAGAACAGTAAGTTAAAAAAGTTAATAATGTTTTGGGAAGACTTACTGATTTTAGAGATCGAAGATGAAATGGTGACTTGAAAAACAGAAGTGTGTATGAACTTGAGGCTTGAATTCTTCTTTTAAAATGTGTTTGGCGTTTGCTGTAAACACTGAAATGTTGGCTAGTAACTCAACAAATATGAAGCAAGGTGCCAATCCTGCCAAGATTTATATATATACTTAAGCACTTTTCTGTGGCTCTATTAGCAATATCTATTTGTAGTATAATTGGTTAGACTAAATGGAGAGCTAACACAAAACTGGATTGGAAAGACACCAAAGTCAGCAGAAGTTAAACATTCCATGCAGTGCAGAAACAAGGCCCTAATTGCTTGCTGTGGTAAAAATGTTGTAACTTTTGAAAACCTTACAAAGACATTAGATTTATAATGGAAAAAGTGTTCTGTATGTGTGATGCCCACTGTTCTGCTCTTCTGCTCTGTGTCTCTGAATCACTGACAAAGTTATAGAGAAGGAATAAGAAGACCACTAGACCTGTGTTAAGGAGGGCTAGTATACAAGCTAAATTGTTCAACAGAAAGTCTAAAAGGGAGGCATACTGTACTGTCCAAACTGTGAGAAACATTCAAATTAAGGAAGACGGACTGTAAACTTTTTTGTAAACCTGAAAAATTTGTGTGTGACATGTGGTGTAATTTTAAGATATGGAAGGGGGAAGTTAAGTTTTCCTCTCTTTTGAGCAGTTTCAGTTAGTGCTTTGTTGTTGAAAGCCTTCTATAATTCTATAATTTGGAAAGGGAAGTTGTTTTGAATATTCAAAACTGTGTGTGAGTATATATACCCAGTGTTCTGACCAGTTTGTGAATGTAAAACTTGTTTAGATATCCAGTTTAGGAGCCATTTTTGGCTTTTGTAGGATTTTTATTATGTTTTTGTTAAAGCAAATCTTTTGCGGTTTTAATTTAAAAACTTAACCCACAAGTGTAAAGGAGGTTATAACTACTCTGTATTTCAATTGCATGATAAAAATGCCAGTGTGCTTCTGTATGTTTGTAGGGTTTTGCCATCTAACGAGACATAGTAGAAGTAGCTGCATTTATCTAAACCACAAGCTTGAAGGTATAGGTCATGTACATACTAAACAGCTATAAGAAAATTGGCAGTATTTGCCATAAATATAGGTCAAGTTTTTCTAATCATTAAAGTGGAAAATTTTTTTTTTGAGAGGGTGTTTGTCAACAAATTTGAATTCCTGTAGTATCTGTTAAAAAGGGTGAATAGCCAATATTTGCTTTAAAATCAAATGAGTTTAATACAGAACTTAGTTCTTAAGGGCTTTTAGAGTGGTTTTTTTTTTTCTTTACTCTTGAAGTAATTTTTGCTATGAAGTACTCCTTTACATTAATATTTAATATATTATTTAATTCTGGGTAAGATCTTGAACAATATTGAAGACAGTAAGAAATACATTATAAATTTGTTCAGAAAGGGAGATGTTACTCTTAGAATTTCTTGCTTTCAAAAGTCATGTGGTACCTATGTCATATGCTACAGTAGGCTTTTTCCAAATTTTACCCTTAATTTTCCATATTTTTATTTTTCAGACTGGAGAAAAACTTTTTGAACTTCATGGACACACACACAAAATTACAGCTATAGCATCGTTTTCTTCGTCAGATGCTTCTGAAGAAAAAAAACACTTGATTTTAACAGCATCAGCTGATAGAACAGTTATTGTATCCTTAGATCTGGAGAGGATTCAAATTTCTATGGACTGTTTGCTGGTTTTTATTTTTAAAG
The DNA here is from genome assembly GCA_011057875.1 of Pterocles orientalis. NCBI lineage: Eukaryota > Metazoa > Chordata > Aves > Pterocliformes > Pteroclidae > Pterocles > Pterocles orientalis. The sequence continues at coordinate 565,625 of WKFP01013736.1, forward strand.
GTAGGATTGGGGCAGGCTGCAGGATGTTTAAATATATTGGCTGATAATATCGAGTAAGTATAATTGTATTACACTAGAATTTTACTAGTTATTGCTACAAAAATGAATCTGTAACAGACCTTTATTAATATGTAATTTTGGCCAAATATTGAAAAGACCATCAGGGTTTAAAAGAATGGGGCTCTGCACGCCTATTTCCCAGTCTGTCATTTAGCTACAAATACAGCAGTTAGATTTATAGTGTATAAAAACCTTTCAGTTTCCTTAACAAATAAAGTCAGGTTTGGGACTGCAGTAGTGGCAGACAGGTTCAGAAAGTGTCATGTTTTCATTCTACCGTAAAGGTAAGCTGAGGAAAATGTAGGTATGTCTGTTGTTTTGTTGTATACAATAATCTATTGTGTATGGCTGATGGGCCGCATGGGCAGGTGTGTTAAAATGAGCAGCAGTGTTTGGTTTAGGAACAGGTAAATAATGAGTGGCCGAGAAGTGGGCACAATTAATTTGTTTTTGGAACTCTTAGTACTTCAATTTTCTTTTTGAAAGGATGTAGAACAAAGGTCATTTTATGGCTTGGTTTTGTTACTCTGTTGGAAAAGGCAACCTACCGTCAAACTGTTTCTTGGATGTTAATAGTAGAAAAAAATCACAGAAAAATCAGTTGTTGCATAGTTGATGGAAAAATGTGACGTAGTGTGTAATTAAATCTGTATTTCTCAGGAAAGTGACACCTTAGTACTGTATTACATAGTACTTACAGCTTTATCTAGCTAAAGCTTATAATAATTTCACTGAGAAATTCCCTGTAGAACTTTTGCAGGGGACATATATCTGATTTTTCTTCTGCAGTGTTTGACAGTTCTTCAAGGACTGGATGTGTGGTTGTCTGGAGGGAGTGATCTATGTGTTTGGAACCAAAAATTAGATCTCTTGTGTAAGACCAGTCATCTTACTGATGCAGGTAAAAATGTGAATGAGTCATTATAGCTGTTAAAGTGCAAGTAAAATGGATCTGTATAATGATGCAAAACCAACTTGGCAAATTCTCTTTAATTCTAATGATAACATTATGTTTAAGAGACACTCTCTATTTTTTTAAATGTCAGACTTAATCGTTTCAGAATTAAGACTGCTTTTAATTGCGTGTGCTGTGTGAATTTTAGAATGTGTCAAATCTCAGTAGCCGTACTTTAGCTTGGACTTACAGGGTTAGACCTTGGATGCTGGCTTATATGTGTTTGCTGTAATGTAGACTAGATCTTCGTCTGTCTTTCTCTGAACGAGCAGGAGTTTTATTATTCCTAAGTAAAGCTTTGTAGTAGTAGAGCGGGAAAGAATTATTTTTATTAATTAAGAATCAGTACCTTTGCTGTAGAAATTGCAGGCTTTGATAGAAATGCAGTAAATCTAATGAGATCTCAATATCAGTCGTGCTTTTCTGTTAATAAGCTTATATATTATCTGTCCATGCAAAGAAAATTTTTGCATATTATTGCCATACTTTACAAAGATATCTGTGAAGCTGTGAATCAAATTCAAAGTCGGAACCAATATTTTCCTTATTTTTGTCATAGAATGGAGTAGTGGTAGGCAAAACCTTCTGAATCTTTTAGGATATTAATACTTCTTTTGGTTCAATATGAATTACCATGCCAAAAACCAGTTGGAAGTGGTGCCGCACTGCGTAGCGTGAGGTGCTATTAAAACTTTTCTATAAGAGATCAGTGAGATGTGCAACATGGGTCCTCCCTTCCCTCCTTGCCGCTGATAAGGACTCAGACGCAGACCAATATGATCATGCTGTAGCCGTTTATTATGCCTTAATTGCACACTTTTATACAGAATTCACACAGATTTGGCAATCACTGACTGGATACAATGATTTAAAAATCTTAAAGACAGAGTTACTATTGGCTAACTAGGGTCCTGGGAACGGGACCCTTAACATTACCTAATCCTGTTGATTGTTTACCTTCAATTTCTCCTTATCTGACCGACATCCTGAACAACTGTCTTCTTTCTCATCCCCTGCAGGTATTATCTTCTCCTGCAGTAGACATCAACTACATGATGTCCCTTTTCTAAAAAGGTTCTAATAAACTTAAGTATTTTTCTCCTAAGAAAGTTCTCGCAGACATAAATATTTTTCTCCTAAGAAAGATTTCCCACACCTCCTAATCTCTTGTTTCCTTTGTGGGGAAAGAGACAGGTTGCTTGTTCCTTGGGGAGTATCCCCTTAATGGTGTGGCAGCACAGACTGGGGGAATTCTGTGCAGGCTGAAGGCAGAGTAACAGCAAGCTGGACATTTTATCTTGTGTATTCTTCAACTGTCTCTGTACAGTGTTTTAGTATCATGCATACTGTGGTAGTATCAGTATCTAATAACTTTGGTACTGCATACGTTTAGAGTCTCAGTAATTACCACAGTGTGTGCTTAATATTGTCCTGCATTAGGACATACCCATCTTAACTGTATTTAAAATAAAAAGATTATTGATTCTCAGCTTCACCTCAAGTTTTACATTGAGAATTCTGCTGGATTCAGGACTAAAGCTCCTGACTCTACCTCCATCTGAGAAATCTGTTCACTTCCAATGCTGTTTAACTTTCTGTCAGGCAATATGCTTTTATTTTGATAATAATTTACAAGTGGAAGGAAGATTATGAAGAACTTTACTAGCAAGGAATTAACAGTTTGTTGTGTTTTCTTGTGACCAATGAATATCCTTTTCTCCCTAATCTGTATTTTTTTCAAAGGTATCAGTGCTTTGATTGAATTGCCTAAAAATTGTGTTGCGGCAGCTGTTGGCAAAGAGCTAAGTGAGTATGTTGCATTTCTGATAAATGTTCATGTTCTTTTTTAACAGCTGCTGATAAGAGCATGCTGCTGGAATTGTATAGGAAAAGTAAATGATATTAGGGTGTGATTAGGAACCTTCTTACTTTTTCCCTTATTTGACAAAGAGGCAACAGTACTAATCTCATTCAGGAATTTTATTGAGATCTGCATGACAAAACTTTTCTATATTCTTTATTGTTGTTATTATTGTTATTGCCACGTGTCCAGCTCTGATTGTGGTAATCTAGTTTTATCCTTCTGGAGAAGGTCTGGAACTCGTTATCTCAGCTGTCAGATATTAGGTTTCTCTAGAGCCTCCTTATCCCAAGATCAGGAGTATGAGGTATTTGCAATCTCATTATACTGTTCAAAGCTATAGTGAGACAATGTGATGGTTTCTGTTGCTCACTTAGAGACAGGGTTTTCTATGTATGGAAACTGTAAATCATCAGCTAGCTGTCGGTGGAGAATCTTTTAAATAAGAGTGCTTTTAAAAATTACTGAAATTTCAAAGTATGGAAGAAAATCCAGGAGAAAAAGTAGAGCACTGAATCAGCAAAATACAGATTTTTTGAAATATGATTAACCACTTAGCTGAAAAATAGCAATCAGATGTATCAAATGAAAAATAAGTCGTCTTGTGTTTAGCCATTGATATACAGTCTAAACTTCCTTCTGAACTTCCCACAGTTCTTTTGTAGCACCCTTGAGATATAATAAAAGAAATTCCAAATAAAGTCTTAATTCCTGGCAATCTCGATTGCCTTGCTACAGAATATTGTGTTCTTTTAATTAGTAGTTTTCAGTCAGAGGAGCCCTTAAGAAAGATGTTTCGCTTTTAGTTTACTTATCCATAAAGATGTCTAATGTTTTTACTTCTGCTTTTTGCAATTTCTGATGTTGACCGATTCTCTGAATTTCAGAGTTACTAGGCGGAAACATTTTATCCTGTAGTTGCTGTAGTAAGAGGCCTTAATAATAACACTGAAATAATCCATTCCCATTTTTTAGGTGTTACGAGTGGTCATACATGGCTTGCACATCTTGTACTGTCTCACTTATGTTTTAGTTCGTGTATTTCTGAAAATAATGTGTTTTATTTAAGCATAGCAACATTTTATTCTGAATGATAAAGCTTATTTAGACATTTCTCTCTATTTTTGAAGTAATTTTTAGGTTGATTGCTCCTAATGATGAGTCTGAAGCTTGGAATATCCTTGAAGTAAAATGCCTTGTTGACCATCAAGATAACATTTTGTCATTAGTCAATGTCAATGGTAAGAGTAATTTTATTACCTTACTGGTTTTGTTAGTTACCAGTGGGATATTTCAGCTATGGAGTTTTTATAGGGACTAAACTTTTAACTGGAGTGAAACTTCATAATTATTAGATGTACCTTCCTGTGTAGCTGCAAAGGTAGTGAAATGTGAAAATATGTCAATGGCTTGCTTTATGGAATAACAGGGAAAGGAAACCAGGCAGGTTATTATGTAGAAAAGGCACAAAAGAGGAAATATCATTGATGGAAATGTAACTCTGGGTCTTTTTCCTGTAGAGAAAGTTTAAAATGCAATTTTTTAATTGTTCCTTCTGATTCTTAAAATGAAACATACAAGGCCACCTCCTTTGCAGTTGTAGTCCCAAGGTAACTGAAAGTTCTGGTTGTGTGGATGTGGGCTTGCATATATATATATATATTTAGAGGCTCTGGAAGATGATGCGATCTGTGCTGCTCATTAGGACAATACTGAGCTATTACCTGAAATTCTGTCTTCTCTACTGAGGTACCAACTCCTTGTACTTCTTCCCTGTCTCTTTTCAGGGACCACCCCCAGAGCCCAGGACAAGTTATTCCTGGTGTGATAGAGAGTATATATTTTTCCTTGGGCTTATTTGTGTCAGCCTGGTTGGCACAAAGGGGCATGTTGTACAGAGGTAACAAGAAGCTGGAAAGAAGAAAACTTGGATTCTATGGTAGTTGTTTCTGGGGTTCCTGTTGCCATTATTTTCTCCTTTTTGATTATGAAGGGGAAGCAGTATTGGGCTTATAAAGATAATACGCTACCTGCGTTAAATATTGTTGAATCAGTTCCTTTCCATGTGTGATTAACAAATTCATGAGCAGCTACTTCAATCTTGCCATTAACTCATCCGTTCGATTTGTGATCAGTATTTCTATGTATGGCAAAGACATACTTTGCTGTGCCTGAATGGTGCTGATGCACCTACTTGTTTAAGGAATATAAGGGTTTTATATGTAGGCAACAAATGGATTTCAAATACTTGTACGTACTGTTGGTGGTGTTCCTTGCCTTTGCTGTACTGTACTGTGCACTGTGGCCAGTGAATGTTCCCCATCCTAGTTTTAGCTTTACAAAAGAGAGATCATCTCCTTTCGCCCATGTAAGCTATGCTAGTTAATCAAATGAGTATTTACTCAAGGGGAGAGGATTTTGTCCAGTCAGATACATACTGCATATTCTACATAGCTTCACTAGAAAATTGTCTGTCTTAACTTTCTTGGACTGGATTTTTTTTTTTATATCATATGATTTCTATATATGGGTTTTTTTTTTTCCCCTTCTAGACTTGACTTTTGTGACGGGCTCTCATGTGGGTGAGTTAATAGTTTGGGATGCACTTGACTGGACAAAGCAGGCGTCTGAGTGCAACTTCTGGGACTCCTCTGTCCATTCAGATGCACAGCCAGAAATAAAATTATCCCAAAGCCCGAATGAAACTTCAGTTCAACACTTAACATCTGACGAGGAGGTAAAACGCTTTAAACAGAGTAAACCTTTTCAAGTGAGCTAGCATGACCTTACCACAGACCAAGTGTTTTGTGTTTTCAGTTTGCTTGTTGGAATATGAGAGGCTTCTTTAAAATGTGCACAGGTATTTTTAAACAGTCAACAGTTTTTATATATATATAAATTTTTTGTCATTGAGCTAACTGAATGTTACAATATGTTGATAGTATGGGAACTAACATAACAGACTGTCACAACAGCATTTCTTTTTGACTGATGATTTATTAGTTGTTTATGACTAGAGAAAAATAAACAGGAAGTGTGTGTTTTGATGGCATTTGTCTTTTTTGTTCCATGGTTCTAGAAATGCAGTTTCCACAATAATGCACTTCTTGACCATTTATAGCTAAAGGTGCTATATGAAGTGAATTAAAGAATAGGTGTACGTCTGCACTTATTAGTAAGTAAATACTGCTGCTGCTGTTTAGATGGGCTATACTCAATTGTAAAGAGCACAGTTATGGGTCCAAAATACAGTCTACTGTAATCATGCTTTGGAGATAATCCAAGAGTTTTCGGTCAGAATACTCAGGCAAAATCCAGTTATTGTTCAGGAGACGCTAAAAATCCTCAGGTTGTTGTTTATTTTTATGTAACATTACCAACTGTTAGGGGCAAAATAAAAGATCTTTAATAGTTGGGGTACAGTGGGATTCTGTTTTAGGGCCTGTAGGTCCATTGCTGGGGATTGATTAAGAAAGGAGTGTCTGGAAATAGTTTCAGAGATATGAACTGTAACAATAAAAGCTATGGAAAAGCCTGAATGGAGGCTGAGGGCCAAGTAGTCACCTTATGCACTTGTTTGCCTGTGAAAAGAGCGTTCCTAAGACACTGGAGACAGAAACATTCAGGGTGTGGGAGGGAAAGAGATCTATTTGTCTCTAAAGGTAGAATTTCCAGTGGTTTTGTTGTGGGTGCTTAGTTCTAGAAGGAGCAAAAGGCCACTCCTGTTCAGGAGAAGTTCTGTAATTTGGCTTCAAAACATTCTGACTTCCTGCTTGAAAGCTACCCAAGATGTGTTTTAAGGAGCAGGGAAAGAGCGTTGGGAAGTTCAGAAGTGGTTAAAACATTGAATGTGGAATTGGAGGCTGCTGAGGACTTCTGTTTGTAGAACTGAACTAAACAAATCGCTGCAGAATTTTATTTAGTGTGAGACTTATGAATAGTGGGAAGAAAAGGTTGTTCTAGTGTTACATGCTGAAACAGAGATGCTTTTAGGGCAGACCTGTCTGTATTGTAAAGTTCCTTCTTAGAAAGTGGTGGAGAAATTTATTCCTGTAATTAATTACTTTGTTACCTACTATTTAAAAGCAGAACACCGTGTTAAAAAAAATGAAAAAATTTGGTGTTTTAGGAACTTTGTCAGCAGGCTTGGTAGTTAGGTAGTTAGAGAAGATGCACTTTGTCTAGTTTGAGCTCATAGGCAAAACACCATTCAGAAACAAATGGCACGGTAAATATTTGGCAATACTAGGAAACAGTGCTAAAGAGTACATCTGCTGACCTGTTTAATTTGTCTGTTAAGATAGGCGTACAATGTATGCTTCATCAACTGTTATTTTCTTGGAGTTTGAGATGACCAGAGTTTTGTCCAGGCTTGTGTCAAACAAAAGAATGATTTGTGAAGAGCATCTTTTTGCAAAGCTATAAGACTATTTGAAACTGAAGAGCCTGTCTCAAGGTGGAAGAGTTTAAGAGAGAAAAGGCTGAGATATAGGAGTGGTAGAGTTATGTGGAAGGCCATTGAATTGAGCCTCACACAAAACTAGAAAAAGAATAAAAATGGGCTCAGTATTTTTTCCTTGATTTGATAGAGTGCTATCAGAAGTCTGAGCTTAGTTTCAGAGCTATTGGAGCTCCCACCACAGATGTGTATAAGAAAAAAAAAAACCAAACCAACAAAAACCCAGACAAAGATTTTTTTTTTTTAATAGTGTCAAAACACTTTTCAATATATATAGGAAATCTTTAGTCAAAGATGCTGTGTTACCAGTTTTACAAAACATTGAGAAGTGTGTACTGTGAACTGCTTACGAGACATTAATGTTTGGGCTATGTAGATGGAAGCAGG
>WKFP01013736.1:573366-592437 GCA_011057875.1 Pterocles orientalis
TCAAAACATTCTGACTTCCTGCTTGAAAGCTACCCAAGATGTGTTTTAAGGAGCAGGGAAAGAGCGTTGGGAAGTTCAGAAGTGGTTAAAACATTGAATGTGGAATTGGAGGCTGCTGAGGACTTCCGTTTGTGGAACTGAACTAAACAAATCGCTGCAGAATTTTATTTAGTGTGAGACTTCTGAATAGTGGGAAGAAAAGGTTGTTCTAGTGTTACATGCTGAAACAGAGATGCTTTTAGGGCAGACCTGTCTGTATTGTAAAGTTCCTTCTTAGAAAGTGGTGAAGAAATTTATTCCTGTAATTAATTACTTTGTTACCTACTATTTAAAAGCAGAACACTGTGTTAAAAAAAATGAAAAAATTTGGTGTTTTAGGAACTTTGTCAGCAGGCTTGGTAGTTAGGTAGTTAGAGAAGATGCACTTTGTCTAGTTTGAGCTCATAGGCAAAACACCATTCAGAAACAAATGGCACGGTAAATATTTGGCAATACTAGGAAACAGTGCTAAAGAGTACATCTGCTGACCTGTTTAATTTGTCTGTTAAGATAGGCGTACAATGAGTTTAAGAGAGAAAAGGCTGAGATATAGGAGTGGTAGAGTTATGTGGAAGGCCATTGAATTGAGCCTCACACAAAACTAGAAAAAGAATAAAAATGGGCTCAGTATTTTTTCCTTGATTTGATAGAGTGCTATCAGAAGTCTGAGCTTAGTTTCAGAGCTATTGGAGCTCCCACCACAGATGTGTATAAAAAAAAAAAAACCAAACCAACAAAAACCCAGACAAAGATTTTTTTTTTTAATAGTGTCAAAACATTTTTCAATATATATAGGAAATCTTTAGTCAAAGATGCTGTGTTACCAGTTTTACAAAACATTGAGAAGTGTGTACTGTGAACTGCTTACGAGACATTAATGTTTGGGCTATGTAGATGGAAGCAGGCCATTCAGTGAAAAGATCTAGCATACCGTCACCTAAACAAGGTATGTTCAAAAACTCAAATATGAACCTAATGGAAGTGTTTTGCACTGTCCTATTTGGTACCAAATATTTATCATGTGTACCTAGACATGATTATATGTTTGTCCTCCCTAAAATTTTTACAAGTCATGAGAGGGTCCAGGTCCAATGATCTGTAAGCTGTGGCTGCTTAGGGCAGTGATGGTTATGAAACTAAATCCCTGTACTTTTCTGAAGTATTGCATTGAGTGCAAAATGGTTCCAGATCTTTGCAGTATTGTGTAATACCTTTCTGTGAGAAGGTTTATTTTCTATGCTCAGTAGAGCCCAAATGCTTGAGCAGGACCTCTTTGTGGAGCTTCAGTTAAATTAAACAAAAATAGCAAAAATACAGAACAGCTTCCCGTATTCTCAGTCTGTCTTGACAAAACAAGAGTTTGTTGAAACACAGAGCATTATTTTAGTGTAAGAATCTAAATGCTTAATTGCAGAAATCTCTTGATTTGTTGGTATCCTTGGTTTCTGCTTAGACTGTAAGGTGTACAGGATGAAAATACAGAAATTAAACAACTGCTTAGAATGTAGGAGGATATCTCTCATTTTCTCCGAAGAATACGTATTTTTTTCTATAACTTGCTGATTCTGTATGTTTGGAATAAAGCAGTAAAATGAGGACAGAAGCAAGCTATGCAGTGTGGGCTACATGACGTCATAGTACTGCTGGAAATCCATTACATGCAGGGTGATCTTTTCAGTACCTGTTTCTGTAAGTTGTTCTATTGAATTTTCTTTCCAGTGTGTGTTTGCTGCTGTTGGGAAAGGCATATACGTATATAATCTTCAAATGAAGCGTGTGATTGCCTGCCAGAGAACTGCTCATGACTCCTCTGTACTGCACATTGAGAAACTTCCAAACAGGTACAAGTCATGGTGCATTTTGTTAATGTAGTAAAGAAATACAGAACTTGGAAGGGTGGCTAGAGACAGTGTGCAAAGATACATCTGATTTCTAGGGCAGGGACTTGATTTTTAGTTTGATCTGCTTTTATTAGATAGAGCTTGTTGAACAGATTTTTGAAAATTCATCATTGTAATTCAATGTGCTTCTATGATTCTATGATTCTATAATGTAAAAATAACTGTAATCCAGTATGCTTGATGCACAGGCTCAGAGTAAAATATCTGGGCTATTTTCAGAATCAGATTTGATGTCCTGGTTTCGGCTGGGATAGAGTTAATTTTCTTAGTAGCTAGAATAGTGCTGTGTTTTGGATTTAGTGTGGGATTTGGTATGAGAAGAATGTTGATAACATACTGATGTTTTTAGTTGTTGCTAAGACAATCAAGGACTTTTCAACTTCCCATGCTTTGCTAGTGCGCAGGTGCACAAGAAGGTGGAAGTGAGCACAGCCAGAGCAATGACAGTTACTGACTTAGAATTTGAGTTTAGGTTTAGGATTGGGGCACAAATTAGCCAATGGTATATTCTACATCGTACGACATCATGCCCAGTATACAGATGAGGGTTGCCGGGAGGTTCGTTCTCTTGCTCTCTCTGTCTGTCTCTCTTCTGGGATTGTCATTTTGGGACTTTCTCTGCTTCAGGATTGTTAGCTGGGAATGGGCTGGGCCTTGGTCAGTGGGTGATGATCAGTTGCACTCTGTAGCACTCATTTGTCTATTATCAGCATTATTACCAGCATTATTATCAGCATTTTAATTATTAAATTGTTCTTATCTCAACCCATGAGTGTCCCTTCCCTTTACCCCTTCAAGTCTGTCCCTCATTCCTTGGGTATGGGGGAGGGTGACAGAGCTACTGCATGGTGATTTGGTCACTGGATGGCACAACTGTTGATAAAGCACTTTTTTCTACATTGTGAAAATACAGCTTAATAGCATTTTACTTATATAAAGCAAAAGCCTGTGACATATTCAGTAAATATTTTTCACTAAGTATTTCATAACAGCTGAAAAGTTTAAACAAAAAACTGTAACTTCCAGCCTTTGTTCATTAGTGCTGAATTTCTAGCTGGAACTTATTTTGACAGCCACGTTGGACAACGTGCTACATATATATAATCTAACAGTTGTGTTGTTAGATCCCTTTATATTCTTGTTCAACGGAGAAAAAGTCTGTCAGAAGATAAAAATTACGGCCTTGATCTTGTAAATGCATGTGCTGTTCTAAACTGTCTTAACCATGTAACAAAAAGGCATCTTACCTTTTGTTATTTTTCTGTAAGAAAAAATATGGTTTTGCTTAATGAAAGTAAGCTTGTAGAAGCCAGTTTGTGCAAGTATGTTTGCAGAATCTACACTTGTTACTTTTATGTTTTACAGAGCAGCTTTTAAAATGGAGTTCCAAATATGTATTTTTTCCACATATTTTGCGAGTCCATTATAGCTTGTCCTTCTGCAGGTGCACCTTGTTTTGTATGGAACATCTAGATGTCCTGCTACACTTGAGTTCTAGAAACCTGTGTAGAACTTGAGGCACTTGCTGTCTCTTAAAGAAACATGACAAGGTGACTTGCGCAGATAAGAATCATTGCTAGTGTTGCTTATCAACTGTTTTTACAGGCAGCTGATCTCCTGTTCAGAAGATGGCAGTGTGCGCATCTGGGAGCTCAAAGAAAAGCAGCAGCTGCCAGCTGAACCGGTTCCAACAGGTTTGCTAGCAGTGGGGAGTTAAAAGAGCATTTAAGAAATGATAACGGGAAACCTGTTATTCACCACATGGCAATAGAGAGGCTTACAGGCTTTGTAAGAAGGGATAATGTCTTGGGTTCAACCTACTGATAACAGGTGTGGGAGGGAAACTGAAGAAGACGTGGATGTACAAGCCCTCCAAGATCTGATATGGGAAGTTAGAAGGTCCAACTGAAGCAGTTCTGTGCTATAAAGCTTATTTAGAATATACAGTTGTATCAGCTGGTTTAACAAAATTGTTACCTCTCCTGACGAACCATGATCCACTTCTTGTAGTGATAGTGCTGGATGCTCTACCATGCAGGAGTAAATAGTTGCAGGACTTTGTGAAGAAGGCTAAAGAGAAGCTTGCAGATGAGCAGCTGGCACAAAAAAAAGAGTATTTTCCACATCTCCTCCTCGAACTTGGAATAACATTGGGACTACTTTGAGGCTGTACCCAGTCTCACTTACACTCACCTCTGGGCATTGCAGTCATCAGGGCTAGTTGCTGGTGTTTTAAGAAGCCTTTTCCCCAAGTGCAGATGTTGCCTATGTAGTGCTTGCTGTTCCTTGACCAGGCCAGCAGCTTCCCTGAGCACTGGTAGCTGCAGTCTTGGACGGATGCTCTGGACAATATAATTAGTATGGACTGTGGACAGTAATGAGATGTTACTTGCTCTTGTAGGATTTTTTTTCTATTTGGGCTGTGAATAATTTTCCCAATGTACCTGGTCTACCTGGCTGTTGAGGGTAATTTTTGCAAATATCTTTTTGCTGCCTGTGTTGATATAGAAACACTTTTTAAGGAATATTCTGTCTTCAGTATTGCTGGTGATAGCTGATCTACATAGTTTTGCTTCTTACTGTGACAAGTGGTGTTTGGTTCATATTGGCAATTTGTAACTTCAGTGGTTGGAAACATTTGAAAGAAACCTTATGCAATAGTAAGATAGGTAGACTGCTGCTGACTTGCTCTGTTCTTATTCTAAGAAGTTTCCTGAGTAGTTGTTAGTCCCTCCAGTTACCTCCTTTGCACCAGGGCCATGGTCTAGCAGACTTGTTTTCTGTGCTAGTGGGTCTGAGGGAAGGGTCAGAAAGAAAGTCTGAACTGCATAGTGCACAGAACTCAACTTTCTTACTTCTGTCAGTGTTACTACACAGTTCTTCTGGAGGCTGTGGCACAGATTTGTATTTTCTTGCTATCTAAATGGAATGTGTTGAGTACTATCTTTGCGCTTCAGTTTGGCTTATAGTTTTAAATCTGAGGGAGAAAGCCAGTGGGCTGTATAAAACCAGAGAATTCAGCATCAGAAGCTTACTTGTTTCTTGTATGCCGGCACTCCAATGTGTTACTGCAAGGACACAGGAGAGAGTCTAGCACCTCATTTCTCTCCTCTTCACACAAGTAACAGTGTATGACTACAGAGCACTGTCCTGCATCTACCTTTGCTGCTCAGTTCATTTAAGTAAGTAGTTCTTAGATTTCTTGCTAAATCTGTATATTGTTGCATCCAGGTAAGTAACTCAACATGTTTGCTAAATTAATGTCTAGTAAGGACAAATGACAAAGTAGCTATGTTTCCTTACCCCCTCAAGATGAATCATCCAGACGTAGAAATGCTGTGCAGTACAATGCTTCTCTCATTTTGCCATGCAGACCGTCCTGCTTTTAGATTCTAAGTGACTCCTGTAGTTCTCTCTTTAGTTAGAGGAAATAAATTCTATTTGTGATTTTTGCCAAAATATTTTTTTTCCCCTCCAGGTTTTTTCAATATGTGGGGATTTGGAAGGGCAAACAAGCAGGCAAACCAAGCTGCTAAGAAGATGCAAGAGACTACACCTATGTATTTCTTGGAGCTGGTTGGTGATTTGATTGGTCATTCATCAGCTGTGCAGGTAGGTCAGCTTTAGTGAGAACAAGAAAAAGTGAATTTCACTTAGTAATGTAATTTTGGCAGTGTTTCTTAAACAGCTGTAACTTTTGACTCTGGCTCTGGAGACTGGGAACACATTGATCATGTGGTATATTTAGTGCAGTGTGAAAACAATAATATATACTGATTTAAAGTTCTAATGAGAACTCAAACACTTGCTGATGCCCGAGAATTGTTTGTAGATATGAACATACATGCTACAGATAATCTGGTGGGATATTGGGTTTCTTTATAGACTGCAAACAATACAGCTGGGAACTGCATGTTTGTTCCAGATTTAATCTTAAATTTGCAATCTAAACAAGGGTTCATATAAACCAAAACCCATTTAGGAATTTCTTAGCCCACTGTGCTGTGAGCCTTAAAGGAGGTCTTTTAATTTTAGATAAGGTACTGTTCTGTGCTTCTGTCTGCCTAAATAGAGTATGCTTTTGTTTTTCCTGCAACATTCTGTATATGGAAAATTCTGTTTTTAAGCTCTGGGCAGACTGGAGCAGTTGAGGCTGGAAAGGTTGAGTGGTAATGAAATCTCATAGTCAAAGATGTGGGCTTGGCCAGAGTATTTCTACTGGAACTGCTTAGCTAGTAAATGTCTGTTCCCAGAGCAGGTAGGCTATAGCACAATCCTTATCCTGAGTGCTTCCTGTGGGCAGTGCCCTTCAACAAGCTGGAGCCAGGACAGCAAGCATCCTATAGTGGTATCACGTGACCTTGTTCTGTTGGTTGTTGGGTTGAACTGCAATTAGTGGCTAACTGTAGGCAACCTTGCAGAGGTCTCTGAAGTCAAGGATGACTGCATGACTTCTCAGCTCCATTGCTCTTGCAAAACTCCTCTACAACTTGTATAATTTTCTCCTGTGTCACAGTTCTTGCTGGTTTGGTTTCCTTTGTGTGACCAAGGACACGGTGACATCTGTCACAGTTGCTTACTCTTTGATCCTCCCAGGCCTGGTGATGGTAGCCTGTGGTGTTGTGTGGGAAGGACACAGTGTACCTAAGTGAACTGAACAGTGGCTTCTGTTCCTAAGAAACCAGGAGATAAGAGTTCATGCAAGTCACTCACTGTTCTGCTGCTGACTTGACCAGCTTTCTTCAATATTCTGTACCTTAGCTTCCCTATTTGTAGGGCTTTACTAGTTTTTCTAAACTGAGATCTTTCAATGTGAATTGGTGTTTAAGAGCTGTTTTCATGTAGGGATTTTATGGTATCTCAAACATACAGAAAGTATACATTGTAATTTTTTATACCTGTGTCCAAGCAGAACCATTTCAGACATGTATTTGTTTAGTCCAGCTGTGCACTGAACATTTAAGCAAGCTGAAAATCTTGTGTGAACATCATGGTAATAGCAGTGGTTTCCTTGCAGATGTTCCTGTACTTCGGTGAACTGGGACTGGCTACGTGCTCTGCTGACCACCTCGTTATTTTGTGGAAGGATGGTGAACGAGAATCTAGACTCCGCAGTTTAACAGTATTTCAAAAATTGGCGCAAAATGGTGATTTGCAGCTTAAAGTTTAAATTGCTCAAATACAGGCTACATATGTATAAACTGGATGTGTATTAAATGTGGGTTTAAAGGAAAGTCTGAGCTGCTGGGAATGTGGTTACCAGTAAGGTTTACACTTAGTGTAATTATTATATTGGAATTTTATTTTAGTTGCTACTATTCTCAAAGGAGAATTTTGCATGTTTGAAACTTACTTGGCTTACTCTGTCTGAAGAAATCATGTTCTCTTGAAAGACTGAAGATAATGATTAGAAACTATTAAATAGTTTCTAATATTATTCCTAATGTTTAAAAATATCAGGGGTGGATGTCAAGATTTGTGAAAATCGTTAGATGGATCATCACTAAAGCATCTGAGAGGATTTCCTGTGCAGCAAGGAGGCACAGGAAAAAGTCTGAGACTTCCTGCTTCATGTAACTTACTTCTCGAAGCTAGACTTTAGTCACCGATGGTTCAGATTTATGTCTTTACGAAAAAAAAACCCATCAAAAAAACCCCCAAAAGATGAAACCCAAAAGAAACAGTTCTCAAATAGAATTTTTGAATTTGAAGTTACTATTCTGCATCAAGGGTAAGAGCAAGAAAGAGAAGTAGGCAATACCAGTTTGTCAGGTTTTAATTTTTTGTCAAAGCAAGGTATACAGGTACTCCCTGCTTGCAGCAGATGCAGTTTTACTGTGGGTCAGCCTACACTGCTGGAGTTTGTACAGCACCATTACCATGTCTAGCATGAAGTGTAGTTGGTTTAGCTTAGTCTTTCTATAAAGCATTCATCAAATTAATGTGTATCTAATAGAAAGCACTAGCTTTACCATGGATTTTCAGGATGTAAAATACTTTCTTAACAGTAGCAGTTGATGTGTTTAATACTAGCGAAACACTTCTGACAGATGAATATTCTCAGTGGAAGTTTGACTGCAAAGAAATCTGCACCAAGTTTGTAAGGAAAGATAGTATTTTAGAGTTTAAAAATAAAAAGCCTCTAAGCACACTATCCCTTTTTCAAGTCTGAGATAGCAGCAGTAATCTGCAAGCTAAACAAGAATATGGAAAAAAAACCCCAAACTAAAACAAAAATCCCAAACCAACAAAAACCCAAGAGAGGAAAAAAACCCCATCAAGCCAAACAGTAAAAAAACCAACCAAAAACAGCAGCAAAATTAAAGCCAGAGTTGATACTAGAAAGTGGGGGAGAGAAGGAGATAATGAGTGGTAAGTTACCATTTGAACAGAGAAGAGCTAGGCAAGGGAGGAGTTTGGGAAGTTAGTGATTGGAAAGCCATGTAGAAGAGGGTGCCACTGTCCCCAGGTCTATTCAGAAAATACAGGACTTGAACAGTTTAGGAGTAAGTCTCACACAACTTTGCAGTGCCATCTCTTCCCTTTGAATCAATGAGAACGTTTCAGTACAGGAGACTACAGGGCTGTAATTCCAGATTTAAGATTCACTGGCTGCAGTAAGTGCAATTAAAAAAAAAAAGGGCTAAGCAGATCCTTACAAGAGCAGAAGAAAAAGGAGGAAGCTCCAGCTTCCTAGAAGAAGCCAATGAGCCTTTTTGACTTGCTTCCCCCAGCACCTGTGCACACTTGTCTTCCCTCTGCCACCCAGAAGCCAAGCTTTGCCCCTTGAGCCTGACCATAATCTTTCCTGGAAGGCAGAGCAGAGGGACAGTAAAATTTTGGGCTGTATTTTTTCCCCCACTTTAGTCAGCTTGTACAACTGATCTTATTTGAGTGTAGAGCTCAAAATTACATATTTCAAAGATTCAAAACAGATGGAGAAATTGTTAAATTCCTCCTCCTTTCAATTCAGGAAGGTTAAGTCAGTGTTGAATCTTGAGCTGCATGTTCTTTACTCAGGGTGGCTCTACTATAGATCAGCATAGGAAAGGTGTTTTGATTACAGCTGATGATAACATGCCTTTGGGTATATGGTATTGAACTTGGGGAAAGAAGGCATGGAAGGCATGTTAAGCATTTCTGCCTGTCAGTCTGCATTGTTTCGGCTTGCCTACATCAGCAAGCGTTGTACTTTTGGCTGTCGCAGTACAAAGTGGGGAGATCAGTTTCCCTGGCTCTTTTTTCCTGGTTCAGTTGAGAAATACGTTTAGTTATATATAAAGTGTTCATTTACACATTGTTTCTAAAACTTTACAGTGAAAGCTCATAAAATTTAGCAGTAGCCTCTCCAGAAAAACTATAATCAGCTGTTGAGAGAAAGAACATCATCTTTTTATTAATCTCTTCCTCCTGTACCATGAGAACAACTGTTTCATTCCTGTATGACTGCTTTTAAGTGACTACCAGGTGGTGAAACAGACCTATTTAACTAGAACAGTTCTAGTCTCAAAACTCACTGTGTATTTTACAGGGATGTGATTCAGCCTTAAATAGTCCTGCATGCGTGTATAAATATTTTTATCTATCAAGAGTGCCGTTGTTCTTGGATACACTCCATTAGTAATAGATCTGCCAAGGGTCTCTTCCTGTAAAGATGGTTCAGTTGAAAGTATTAAATTGAGTTCTTGTGTTACAAATGAACTCTGAGCATAACAGTGAACACAGTACTAGCTGACTCTTGTCATAAGAGTTTGTCACTTGTGCTGAGAAGTGCAGTGAGCAGAACTGGGGTGACTAGATTACAAAATTTACTTCTACCTTGTGTCTTTTCAAATTTCTTTTTTCCCCTCACAGTTAACACAGAATTCCATATGTTCGCGTCACAAAAGTAAATATCAATCAGACCTACCCTTAATATTTTTACAACTCTTTAGGTGGCTGTTTTATGTATCTGTTCGCTGACAATAGCATGAAACAAGCAGCTGTTAGTCAACTGGACAGGTTAGAGTCTAGGAGATCTGACACAAATGGCACATGACAATTGATCCATGCTGATATCTCTCCACTTAGATTACTTTTCTGCTTAGTCTCTGACTGTGGGAAGAAACACAGGATCTTGCAACAAAGATACTGAATCCACATTAATGCCTCAACTTGTGAACCAGAACGGAGGCTGAACTTTATTTCTTAGGTTCCTTCCACCATTCACGTTTTCTACCTTTTGTGACAAAAATAATGAATTGAAATGTTTTACATGGATGTGGTCTTACAGTGTTACTGTATTTAACAAATTAAGATTACAAAGCTTTGAATCTTGTGAAATACTTTTCTCTAATGCAAGCAGCAGTGAGCGTTCAGTAATCAGAATAAAGGTACGGCCACCAAGAGCACTAGTTCTAAATAAAGGAAGGTTAAAAGCAAACAATTCCCAGTATAAAAACCAGAGGTTCAACTTATCAGAATAGAATTCCACTGAAGAATGTTGCAGTATATAATAAGAAAGAATGGATAAACATACTTTACCAGAAACACCATTCTTCAAGTATACATAATACAGTATTTTAATACACAGCAGCCTGCCTTAGCTATGACAAAAGTAAGGTTCTGTTACAATTTTAACAAAAATATAGCTTATATACATTTCTCTGCACATACATTTTATGAACGTTTCCTTGTTTTCAGAACTTGGTACAAAACATACAAAAAAGCTTGGCACATTATGTAAGCTACCTGCAGTAAACAACAATTGTTGTCACTTTTCTTCCACAGCAATCTAAACTGTGTTTGTTTAGCTGGTTGGTTTTTACATTTTTTTTCCCTTTACCAGGTTCAGTTCTTGATACAGCATAGGGGAGGTAAAGAGGATGTCTCAAGACCTTTCCTTTTAATGAGTACTGTACTGCTGCTTCAACTGAAGCCACAGCTTTGATGCTCTTGCCTGCAGCCTGGAGTGCACAGTGTTAAAATGAGGAGTTCTGCCAGTATTTATTAACTGAATAGTCTGAGAATAGTCTAAAATTTGAACTCATGTTCTGCATGTGATTAAAATGAGATGTACAAAAATATGCATTTGTGCTTTGGAAGCTTTAGCATAAGTTTACTTATTTACATAATTTGAAATATTTACATCACAAAACAAAACAGCATTTTATTCAGAGGGGGAAAAGCAGTACAAATTATAATGCTGTTATAAATTATAACCTGGAAACTTTTTTTTAAAAAGTGACAGGTTCATCCTGGAAGTAAGTAGCACAATATATGGACTTATCATAAAATTTAGATCAGTTTTATGAAATTGATAACTATGCGTACAAACACCACTTTATAAAAAGGGATGTTGATGAAGTGCCACAATGTTTTTTGTGTAAAATTTGATGGAACATTTTATGCTAATATCTCTAAGATGGTGGAGAAACATGTGGATGGCACCAATTACACAGAACACTCTTATTTTCCTGTATAATGTGACTGATTTGAAGGGAATTTGACTCCTACCACGATCTTATATGGGAAAAAAAATGAGAGAACAAGTGGTGCTCAGAGAGATAGTCTTTGTAATAACAATAAGGTGGTTTTAAATGGTGCAGGTTTTGTTTTTCACTGTATGCAGTTTACCGAGGTTTACTTGTTCTATTGTGCATGTTTTCTTTAGAAATATGGTTCAGAGAGCTGAAGAACAGATAGAACTGGAGCAAATTTATGCTAGATAAGTGAGAAGTTTTTATGCTTATTTGCCAACCTATTCTTACTCTACTGGTGACTGGATTACCCCTGTCTGAGAAACAGTTTTCTGAAGTGTTAGTGAATACAGGTGTATGAATTACAAGATTTGACAAATGCCTATTCAGTATTAGAAATTAGTTTTAAAGTACATTTTTTTTGCCACAAAGCATTATTTCCAAAGAGCACTTATTAATCTGTGGATGATGTGGCCTTTTTGAAAACATTTTTTCTGTAGGAGTCAGAGAAGCTTAAAAGTGATGAATATTTCCTTCTTAATTTCATTGGAAAGGAAATTACTTCCCTCTTGTAGCCAAGTCAGTAAGTGATTCACAGTGAAACTGGTAGATCAAGAGGTCTATTTTTCTTGCTGTAGTGTCAGTTGTTGTTTTCTGGTGGGAGCCTGAGACTCTTGCACTTTAGCTCATCCAGTGCTTTCCAGTGTTTGTAGTTATTAGCCAAGTGTTGCATCAAAACAGGCAGATGTGCAAATGCTGAAATGAACAGGAAAAACAGTTGTACTATCCATATGGAACAGGCAGAAAAACATCCCAACCTCATCTGAAACTGGCATTCTCCTGCCCTCACGTGTTCCTTCAGCTGTAAGCTAATGCTAAAAGGGGAAAGATTTTTTTCATTCTGTTTTTCTTTCAAGTAAATCCCTTTCTTAATGTGTGATAACTTCATTAAATTATGCTTACACTCAACCACTGTGGTCCTGGTTTCTGCTGCTCAGAAGAAACACATTGCTAAAGGAAAAAAAAAAGACCTAGATGCAAAAGATTGTTTTAAGCCGTTACTCCTTACTTCTTTACATGGATTGTCTGGTAAGCACTCAACTTTCATAAAGCTGGTGTTGCATGCAGTGAAACTGGCTTCAGCAGCATCATTGCTTAAGTCGTATGCTGCATTGCTGATACAGAGGTACTGCCCCTGAAAAAAATGGACTCAAGGCCAGTTTGAGGTTAGTCAGCTGAGTTTGTAAAAATCTCTGCTTTAGAGCAAGGAAGAAAAAGGCAGAAGTACTTACCATCCCATGCATCAAACATATCTGTTAGAAAATAATCAATGAAGGAAATTTGAGACTTCGGGATGCTGCAGGTGTTTCTGTCAAATACTGGCATTACAACAGGCACACCCTGTCTCTTCTCTTCATCAGTCTAAGAAAACAAAACTCCAGTTAGCCCCTAGAGCTTTGTGGGCTTTTATGCTAGAGTAGCAAAGGCCAGGGGATTAGATGAATTGCGTTAGCTTTGAGACAAACCTTAGAACCCCAAGGTGAACTGCCTTAGTTTCATGTTCTTTATTTAGTCTGACACAGGGTCTGAAATCAACATCTTGTCCCTTTCACGAGTACAGTACTGTTGTGCGATTGTTGTTAGTTCTAAAGAGACAGAGTGCTCTATCTGCTGATAAGGGCAGACCAGCTAAAGATTGGAAATGGGATTGCAGAGTCCTTTAAAAGCAAAGGACAGGAGCGATTGCTCCTTTCTCTAGTGGCTGTTTCAAAACATTTGTCTTTTAAATAAGAGGGATGTTGCTGTTGCTACTTTCTCTGCTTGAATAAGGTTATAAGATTAATAGAAGTAAGTGTATGCCCTTTACCTCTGTGTCCGCAACAGGAAGGGGGCTGGTTTTGTTGTGCTTAGTATGGTGGTGGAGGAGCCAGTCTTAGAAACTGATTACAAAAAACCCATTTTAAGTAGTGTGGTAAGCACCTAATGTTGGAATAGGCAACAGAACAGTCCCCAAAGTTACCAGATGATGTGAATGAAGAGCAGAACCATTCTCGACCCCTCACGTTGCCGCGAGGAGGCTATGCCTAAGATTGGCAATTTAAAGCCAGACCATGATACTTTGACTGGTAGGGAGATACAGCCTAAGTGACCCTTGATCTTACCTAGGAAATGAATCATAGTGAATAAATTTGATCAAATGAAATTCAGACATGTCTCAGGCACAAACTACTGTTGTCTTTCGGTCGTAACTATCACATGGATAATCTGAATTTGGATGGTAGGAGGCATGCTCACTTTTCTGTCTCTCCAGGCATAGCAGCTGATTTCCGCATCATTAGTGGCAAATAAAACCCAAGAATCTATCAGTTGTTCAAATAAAGAACCAGAAGAGTTTTTCACTTTGAGGAAGCTGGTGCATTTGTACTAGAAAAACTGAATGGTAAGAAAGGAAGTTGAGCTTCCAGTTCTGGCTGGAGCAATCCCATATGATAAGTACTAACACTGCCTGCATGTCTGCAGTATTGGCCTGACACATTATCTGCCTACCCTGACAATAGTTCAGGTGCCATCTTAGAAGAGAAAGGGCCAACCTGCTGTTTCAGTTGAGGGCTTCATCAGGTGTGGATCTTCATGCTATCTTCAGAGCAGGTTTTGGAACTAGAAGCTAGAATGGTGACGGTCTTGAATTTCAGCCAATTAAACTGACTGAGACTAATCAAATCATTTTGTTTTGGCCAGATGGAGAAAATGGAAAGTGTAAAACCTCCTTTCCACCATTCTGTACCGCAAGCTTCACAGTAAGCAAACTAGTTAACTTTGGAGTGAATTCTGCATGAAACTGAAGGGCCAGCTCTGACTGGGGACAAAATTATAAAAGAAAATAAAATTATAAAAATATACATACCTGTGCAAAATACTCTTCTGAAATCCTTCCTGCCCATTCGATACATAGCTCTAGGGGGCGACATGGATTTGCTACATCTGCACATTTAATCATCATGCGCTTTATCAGTGTCTGGTTATCTGGAAAATTCTTTACATTGGCTGTACATCCGCAGTCGCTGCCTTCGCTCTGTAAAGGAGAGCTGGATACAGAAGCCATGCATGCCTGCTAGCAGGAGTAAGGGCATTGTTACTCACTTTATTGCACGTGGACAGTAAGTGCGTGCCCAGTGTGATGCCTTCCTTCTAACTTAATGCAAAGCACCAGAAATTTGGAGGAGAAACTGATGCCTGAGAACTGAAACCTTTTCAAGTAACTAATGATAGTCCCATTACATATGACTGCTGTGGAGATTCTCTGAATTAATAAAAAAGTTTGTGAAATAAAGAAGTCACAGGCTCGCTATCGGGGGGGTGAGTTTCACTTCTCTGCATCCCCTCCTTGCCCTTGTGAAATCTGCATCTACCATCTGCAGGCTGATAAACCATCCTTACCACTGAGTGTTTAAATTTGGGGGTGGTGATGGTAGGGGGCCGCTTCATTTAGCAGAGTTTCTAGAGTTTGGTTTTTATTTCTAAATGAGAAAACTGAGGCAGGCATGGGGGGTATACAACTGACTTTCTTTTATAGGCGGAAAAGCAGGTCCATGTCATTCAGTTACAGTATGTTTGCAAATAAAACTGCCATCTTTGTGTCGGATTTTGAACCCTTGGCCTGGAATACTTTTTGATCTTGGTTACCAGCTAGAACGAAGTCTCAGATAATCTATGACATTAACAGCAGGAAGATGCAGGAGTGGCATACTGATTGCAGAAAGTCTGCTTGGTAGGCAGTAAATACTGAAGTGCTTATTGACTGCTCTGGAGAGCAGGTGGAGGGGACAGAGTAGTTGTTACAAGTCTGCTGTGGCATCATCTTCTGGTTCTTGAACAGTTTGGAAGGGCACAGGTATATTATGTTCTGTATTGAGTAATAAAAAGCCTCCACCTCAGCTCACCATGGCATTAAACACTATTCTCAAAATAATATATTTGTGTAATTATGGCCTCCCCTCACTGCTAAATTCAACTCTTGAGTGAAAAACTGAACATAAATACTTTTTACCACCATGGCTAAATTAATGTCTTTGTGCTTTATGGGGAGTTATTTTGTAGTGGATCTTGACAATTCAGGCGTTAATCTTCTAACTTTATGTTTAGCAGTTAATTTCTTTTCAGCATGGGTAGCCCAGAAAAGAGCTGCGAAATTAACCCTGCTCCTTAACTGCTGTGGAAGAGCCACTGTTAACAGTAAGGAACAGAACAATCTAGTACTGGGGAAAAAAAACATATCTGCAATACAAGTAGTTCTGTGCTCCACTTTTATTGCCCTCCAACTTGTACATTTTAAAGTAGCCTCTGCTATAAACCGGTAAGATTAAAAAGAGTGAGTCAAAGAAAATATTTTCTACAGGTTAGAAAAGCTGATTGCAGTGGAATGTATGGAGAATGTTTAAAAGCTCTATAAGAAGTGCTGGAACAAATGCCTTCATGGGATAAAAGGGAAATTCCCAGAAATGTGTTCAGAGCTTGGTAACACTATCGTTTCAGTGATGCTTGTGAATCAAAATCCTACAGGCCAGTGCAGGGATGCCAGAAAACTGCAGAGATTTTAAAAGGGTGGAGATGGAGAAAACATTTCTCCATCAGAGAAATGTCAGAGGGAGAAATGAAGCAGTGTGAGAAGCCATATTTCCCAGTGACACCTCAGAGGGCTTTTTTAGAAATTGGTGGAGCAAGCTGCTATCTGATCAACACGGAAGCAGAGAGAAACCTGACAATAGGTAATTCCATGCTACCCACAGATATGCACCTTCTTTTCCTCTAGGCTTTGATCTAAAATAGGTTCCCTACTGTCCTGGCTTAGCCTGTGCCTGGAGGGAAAACCCATGAAACACAGCACCAGCCCCTGTGCTGGGAGCGCGGTGTAGAAACAGTGGTAGATGCCCCCAGCAGTGCTCAAACCACGTTCCCGTGTGCTGCGGGACTTCTGACAGTGAAGACAATCAGGCTAATTCAGACCCAGTGCCAAATCCGGTGACCTCCAGAGCTTGCACATGCTGGGGAGTACAGTGCAAAGCATCCACCCAGCCAGTGAAGTTCAGCAGCATTTGTTGAAGGGAGCTCAGCGGTCCCTAGAAGCAGATCAGTTCAACTGACGGGGTGCTGTACCTTAAGTCATCACTCCCCACTGGTCTGGACTGTTTTCTGCACCCAAGACAGTCTACAAGTGTGAAAACTCCAGTTATGGAGAACGGACATAAGCTACTTTTGTTTATTTCTAGTATCACTGACCTTCAATTTGGTCTGATTTTTTTTTTCAGTGTTTCTAAGAAAGCTCTGTTTTCACTACGCTGTGACAAGGTGGTCTTTGCTTAGGTGAGAACCCTGTCAGGCACAGAGCGCTCAACCTTGAGAGGCAACAAGAAAAGGTAAAGAGGGGCCTGGGCTGGGGAACTCAGAGGCATCTTATGAAATGTACCCTGGCTGGTGATGGAGCATTAGGGTGTATGACTGATAGGAATAAATGCCTGGACATCTCTTGGTACAATCAGGAACAGGGATGGGGTTGAGAAGTCTCAGGAAACAGTGGACTGGCTTGAAGACTCCACATTACACAAACACAAAACAGTCAGGGCAGGTTCCTCAGTTACAACCCCAGGCTTAGGCAAATCCCGCTGTTTGGAGGCAGGGCCATAGGCACAAGTGTCAGCCTGACTCAATGTACAGAATTTTGCATGTCCAAAAGCGCCCAGCTGCATGTTGTCTGAACACAACATGGCTTTGAAGGCAAGGCTTATAGAATTGTTTAAATGAGCTAAGGGCAGAGCCAGACACAGAAACCAAGAAAATTAAAGTATTTTTTCACACTTCAGGATGTGCAGTGACAAATCTGATCATTGTGACTTTTAGGCATCACCACAGTGCAAAATAATACAATGTGAATTAAAATGATACTTAGAGTTGCCTTGGAAGAACTTCACTAAACTGCCTGAAGGCATAAGTCCTGCAAGCACTTACATGTGGGCTGGTCTCCTCAGATGCCATTGGCTTGTTGATGCTGTTCACAAATTTGTTAACGTGCTCAAAGTGCTTTGTCATCTCTGTTGCCAAAACCATATCAATAATGGCCTGGCGCAATGTCCGGTAATGATTTCTAGGAAAGAAAAATAGTTCCTGCTCACATGCCTGCCAGCAGAACTCCATCCTTTCCTCATCCCTGCCTGGACAGGACTGCAAAACACTGCTTGGGGGCTCATCCGCACGAGCAGGCGCCTTCCGAGTTATGAATGGTGTAGGGTTGGAGAAAAGGGCTAGACCACGCCTCTCCAGGTTTCTCCAGCTCTGAATTCCTGTATTGTCTTTTTTCTGTTATTTTTACCTAATGAAAACCAAGCCCCTGAAGTCACCAAAAATTTACAATTCAATTTCATAATGGTGTAGCATGAAGACAATTTCTTCAGGAATGGCACCAACACGTTTCCATCTCACTGTATGTTAGTTTGCAACTCAAATCTCAGGTTTTTCAGAAACCAAGAGTGTTATAGAGGGTAGACGAATTAATCACTTGTTTGAGGTCAGGCCCTTTCCTTTTCAGATCCCTTTCTCTCCCACCCCGTCCCTGTAAAAGCTAGGCTGATGCAATGGAAACTCACAGGCTACAGGCATGGCCAGTAGCAGGGTGCCTCCAACTCTCCCAGAGCTTCAGCTCCCTCTGTTGCCACCCTTTGATGTCCCATGTGAACGCAACAGTGCCAGCAAGCCCGTAGCCATGTGCAGACACAGCATGCAGCATCTGTCTACTTGGGTGGAAACACATGGCCCAAAAAAGTTATTTCCAAGCTCCTGCAATGAAAAGGCTGTGGGTCGAGATGCAGCCTTAAGGCTGCCAACTGGACCATGTCAATGTGATCTGTAAAAGATTATCAAATGTCTCTATAAGCTTCCAAAAAATACAAATTGGAGGACAGTGAGGGAAAATTAAAGCCTTTCTAAAAAACATGTCTACATAGGATTGGGGAAGAGGTTAAATACTAATGTCTCTATTTAAATTGTTTTCTGGTTTAGAAGGTAGGCTCTCAATCTGCCCCAAACAAAAAATCTCCGAACAAACAATCCATGCACACACACTCCCATTCTCCAGAGACCCACCTATCAATATTCTTGAAAATGTTGCATTTGCTGTCTTTAGTTGTAAGCTGAAACGCCAGTGCTGTGTGATGACACTCTAGCACAGCTGTGTCATTGTAAAGGACAGCCAATTCACTGCCTGCATTGCACAGGAAAGAGTTGGTCCGTCCAGGATGGTCTACATCATGAATGGTGGCAGCTATTAACGCAGCCACTTCATCTAAATGGTCAAGACTTCCCTATAGGAAGAAAGAAAAAATATGATGTGGCACAAAACCTAGAGTAAATAATGTCTGATCATTCCCATTTACCCACAAATACACAAGTGTAAGCTTGAGTGTAGAGATCCTATCTCCTTGCAATCATTTTCCACTCACCTGCACCCACAGGTTGCCTACTCCAAAACTCCTCTTCCTGCCCTTACCCAAACCCTCTTTCCTGACTGAAGCTTTTTACTGTGCTGTCACCAAAGCAGTATCTTTGCATTAAATCCTTTAATGGTGGATGGATCCTCTTATCAGTGTCCTTCCACTTTGTGTGCTTGCCTGAATGACTCTGTA
>WKFP01013736.1:599388-610656 GCA_011057875.1 Pterocles orientalis
TTCAGGAATGGCACCAACACGTTTCCATCTCACTGTATGTTAGTTTGCAACTCAAATCTCAGGTTTTTCAGAAACCAAGAGTGTTATAGAGGGTAGACGAATTAATCACTTGTTTGAGGTCAGGCCCTTTCCTTTTCAGATCCCTTTCTCTCCCACCCCGTCCCTGTAAAAGCTAGGCTGATGCAATGGAAACTCACAGGCTACAGGCATGGCCAGTAGCAGGGTGCCTCCAACTCTCCCAGAGCTTCAGCTCCCTCTGTTGCCACCCTTTGATGTCCCATGTGAACGCAACAGTGCCAGCAAGCCCGTAGCCATGTGCAGACACAGCATGCAGCATCTGTCTACTTGGGTGGAAACACATGGCCCAAAAAAGTTATTTCCAAGCTCCTGCAATGAAAAGGCTGTGGGTCGAGATGCAGCCTTAAGGCTGCCAACTGGACCATGTCAATGTGATCTGTAAAAGATTATCAAATGTCTCTATAAGCTTCCAAAAAATACAAATTGGAGGACAGTGAGGGAAAATTAAAGCCTTTCTAAAAAACATGTCTACATAGGATTGGGGAAGAGGTTAAATACTAATGTCTCTATTTAAATTGTTTTCTGGTTTAGAAGGTAGGCTCTCAATCTGCCCCAAACAAAAAATCTCCGAACAAACAATCCATGCACACACACTCCCATTCTCCAGAGACCCACCTATCAATATTCTTGAAAATGTTGCATTTGCTGTCTTTAGTTGTAAGCTGAAACGCCAGTGCTGTGTGATGACACTCTAGCACAGCTGTGTCATTGTAAAGGACAGCCAATTCACTGCCTGCATTGCACAGGAAAGAGTTGGTCCGTCCAGGATGGTCTACATCATGAATGGTGGCAGCTATTAACGCAGCCACTTCATCTAAATGGTCAAGACTTCCCTATAGGAAGAAAGAAAAAATATGATGTGGCACAAAACCTAGAGTAAATAATGTCTGATCATTCCCATTTACCCACAAATACACAAGTGTAAGCTTGAGTGTAGAGATCCTATCTCCTTGCAATCATTTTCCACTCACCTGCACCCACAGGTTGCCTACTCCAAAACTCCTCTTCCTGCCCTTACCCAAACCCTCTTTCCTGACTGAAGCTTTTTACTGTGCTGTCACCAAAGCAGTATCTTTGCATTAAATCCTTTAATGGTGGATGGATCCTCTTATCAGTGTCCTTCCACTTTGTGTGCTTGCCTGAATGACTCTGTACTGACTGCTTCTACACAGCTTGTGTGTTTTAGAACTGTATAGGACAGCATATTTCAGTTGGAAAGGACCTACCAACTGCCTGAGCACTTCAGGACTGACCAAAAGTTAAAGTATGTTATTAAGGGCATTGTCCAACAAATGCCTCTTACACACTGACAGGTGTGGAGCATCGACCACCTCTCCAGGAAGCCTGTTCCAGTGTTTGACCACCCTCTCGATAAAGAAATGCTTCCTCATGTCCAGGCTAAATGTCCCCCAGTTCAGCTTTGAACAATTCCCATGCGTCCTGTCACTGGTTCCCACAGAGAAAATATCAGCACCTACCTCTCCAAAGCTTTTGCTAAGCTTTATTAAGAGCTGCTGCTAACAGCCTGTTACCATGAAGTAGAAAAGAGCCAGGTTTCCAACCCCTATTCTTGCTGCTTAAAGATGTGAATTCCTTACTCATATGAACAGACTTTAAAGATACTGTGTGGGCCTGCGGAGGCATCACATGAAGACTTCAGGAGCAGAGAGACTTTAGGAAGCCAGGACCATTATTTAAGTAAACATCTGACTTTTGAATGACACACATAAAATGGCAAACACACTGAAATCCTAGCCCAAAAGACTCTGAGGTGATGATTATACCTTAACTCTTTCCTTCCCAAGAAAGAAGGCGGTAGCATGCAGGACATCTGCTGCATGTGTGGAGTTGTGGTATGAGTTGGAGGAGTGGTAGTTGGCTTCAATCATCTGCAGCCATGTTCGCAGCATTCCTTGTGAACAGTTTAAAAACTCAGAGACCCCAAAACGGGCAAAAACTTTTAAGCCCAAATACACTAATGGCCTGAAAAACAATAGAAGAAAAAAAGCATCACTGTAAAACAGGAACTTCTGATGTTTTAAAGAGTGATAGTTTTGACAAAGAAACCAACAAGACCTTAAAAATCAAAGGTGTGGGGGAAATGTTAAACATTTATTGCACATCTATAACCTCTCAAAAGCCTGGCCAAGGTTACAAATTACTACATCTACCATCCTTTCAGACATTATTTTAATATGCTTTAGAAATAGTTCAGTTCCACTAGAGAAAAATCAGTTCTTATGGCTTCAGAAAAAGAATTCTTAATAGATTATATCTTTTGTTGTATCTATCAATCAATCAAAAAAATTTTTTTTTCCTCTGAAGAAAAAGCAGACTTTGAACATGACACAGGCACATCCCAAAGGCTAAAAAGCCCTAAGAAAATAAAAAAGTCAAATGTTTACTATTTTGAATAATCCTGTGACTTCCCGGGGTCCAGATTTCTACTTCCTGACTATTTGAAATTGGCAAAGTATACTGAAGCCTCTCAGAGCAGGTTTTAGCATCAGGTTATTTCATATGAAGTTGTCTAGCTTTAGGAGGACTGGATCACTTTCTAGAACTGAGGCAGGAGTTGGCCACTGGTAAACCTCTAATTCCAAATGCTTGAATTCCAGATTCTAACAGGCAGCAGAGAATGGGGTGTATGTGTGTTTGTGGAGAGGCTTAATGTCTAAAACTGAACTTCTGAACTCTGAAGCTGAAGCCTGCTACTTTCTTGCTCCAAGTGGTAAGGGCTGGACTAAACAGAAGTGGCATGTCCTGAATTCTGCCAGCAGTGATCTCCCAGCTGGAGAGGAAATTTGAGGTCTGGTGAATGTCATGCTGGGGAGGACAGCAATGACGCTGTGTGTGAAACAGTAAACAGATTAAAATCTGTAATCTTGTTGGTTCTTAAATCCACATCCATTCTGGGTTGTCATCTACTCTGCGCTGCCTGTCACAGAGTCCTATCTATCAGTCACATTTTTCACTCCTTCAAGATGATGTAAAGGGCTCCTGAGCCAAGAAAGGCATAACCAAAAAACAACATTTGCAAGTTAAAACCAGGCAAATGAAAATTCCAAAAATGGCCATTTTCTTCAAGCAGAGTACAAGAGACCTGGTAGTTCTCTCCAATTTTTTACATCTTTGAATGAAAATTGCTTTTCTCTGTGGATGAGATGTTTGGTTTTGTGGTCTGCATGACCTCAGAACTACTGATGTATTTAATTATAAGCTCTAAAATCTCAGGCTCTTGATCCTATCACTGGTTTATCCTCCATCCCAGTTTTATCCCTATAATTAAAATGCAGAGTTGTCTCAGAGCTTCCTAAATCATGGGGTGATTTATGTGAGGGAGGGGTGAGCCTTGCTTTTTCCAGCATGACCATTTGCACATCAGCAGGAAAAAGGGGCATCTGTGTGACATCCAGCATGTAACAACACTGGCCTGTGGGACTGCACCAGAGGGTGTCACCTGGACAGAGTAGATGGGAGTCAAGCAAGGTAAAAGTTGATGGGGAAACAATCCTTGAAACAGTGTCAGGGAAGACAGCAGTCTGCATGGGGCTCTCTAGGGCTTGACAGCTTGACCATGGTGTGTGCCTGGCTTGTTAAATGGGAGAAACGGTATCGACACAGACACACATGCACAGACACGCTATGTCTTCAGTTTTTGCAGAGCAAAGTGCTTCCTGCTACAGCTCCTCAACAACCTGTTTGCAGGCACCCAGGGAAAGGAGTCCAATACCTTTTATTTGTAACAGCCTCCAACTCAAAAATATTGAAGTCCCAGCTTTCCTCATTATCCAGGAGCTGTGCAATACAGGGCGGAACATCATTGATGGTGTTTGGTACTGAAAGATGACTATGGCTCAAGTTCATATCTCTTGGAATGGAATCTGGGAATTACAACATTTCTGGATTATTTTTCTCCCCACATGCAGAATTCCATTTAGAAAACAAATCTTTTTCAAGAAAAACAACTCTTCTTATGTGAAAAAGTCTGTAAAAGCCTATAATATATATGGTTTATATTATTACAGATGATTTGGACATTAGCCAAAGAGATTAGTGAACATTTCTTTGAATTACATTTTAATTACTTCTTAGTCTGATTTTCTAGATTTTGAAATGCATTATTTTAATTATATGAACCTGTTTCAACTCCAAAATGGAGGCAGTCTTGCACTTGTTCTGCAGTCACTTAGACAACCATTTCCAAAGACATACATCCCACTGCATATTAGCTTGGATCTATATGATGCTAGCATCTATAGAAGAAGTCACACATGCCAAAGGAAGTTTAAAATGGTGGCTTACTCTTAGAAAACACATACTCGTTTCCTGACAGTCTTCTCAAGCCATCCTGAAAAAGCAAGTTTATTATAAATTTTTTCATTCTAAATTTTAGGCAGAGTATCCATACATCATTAATTGCAAAAACACTACGTGTACTTTCTCTTTAGGTACTACTTAAGAGCAGAATAACCTTGCCACAATCCAGGAGGAAGCAGTTAATGACCTGCTACGCCACCTGGACACACACAAGTCTGTGGGGCCAGATGGGATCCACCCGAGAGCACTGAGGGAGCTGGCAGGGGAGCTTGCCAAGCCACTCTCCATCAGTGATCAACAGTCCTGGCTAACAGGGGAGGTCCCAGAAGACTGGAAACTTGCCAATGTGACACCCATCTACAAGAAGGGCCGTAAGGAGGATCTGGGGAACTACAGGCCTGTCAGCCTGACCTCGGTACTGGGGAAGGTTATGGAACGGCTCATCTTGAGTGTGCTCACACGGCATGTACAGGACACCCAGGGAATCAAGCCCAGCCAGCATGGGTTCATGAAAGGAAGGTCATGCTTGACCAACCTGATCTTCTTCTATGACCAGGTGACCTGCCTAGTGGATGAAGGAAAGGCCATGGACGTCATCTACTTGGACTTCAGCAAGGCCTTCGGCACCGTGTCCCACAGCATTCTCCTAGAAAAGTTAGTGGCTCATGGCTTAGACAGGGATACTCTTTGCTGGATAAAAAACTGGCTGGATGGCCGAGCCCAGAGAGTTGTGGTGAATGGAGTTAAGTCCAGGTGGTGGCCGGTCACCATTGGTGTTCCCCAGGGATCGGTTTTGGGGCCTGTCCTGTTTAACATCTTTATTGATGACCTGGATGAGGGGATTGAGTGCTCCCTCAGGAAGTTTGCTGATGACACCAAATTGAGCGGGTGTGTTGATCTCCTTGAGGGTAGGAAGGCTTTGCAGAGGGATCTGGACAGGCTGGACCGATGGGCTGAGGCCAATTGTATGAGGTTCAATAAGGCCAAGTGGCGGGTCCTGCACTTTGGTCACAACAACCCCCTGCAACGCCACAGGCTCGGGGGAGAGTGGCTGGAAAGATGCCCAGCAGAGAGGGACCTAAGGATGCTGATCGATAGCCGGCTGAACATGAGACAGCAGTGTGCCCAGGTGGCCAAGAAGGCCAACAGCATCCTGGCCTGCATCAGAAACAGTGTGGCCAGCAGGACTAGGGAAGTGACTGTGCCCCTGTACTTGGCACTGGTGAGGCTGCACCTTGAATCCTGTGTTCAGTTTTGGGCCCCTCACCACAAGAAGGACATTGAGGTGCTGGAGCAGCTCCAGAGAAGGGCAACGAAGCTGGTGAAGGTTCTGGAGCACAGGTCTTACGAGAAGCGGCTGAGGGAGCTGGGGTTGTTTAGTCTAGAGAGGAGAAGGCTGAGAGGAGATCTTATGACCCTCTACAACTACCTGAAAGGAGGTTGTAGTGAGGTGAGTGCTGGCCTCTTCTCTAACGTAACAAGTGATGGGACAAGAGGAAATGGCCTCAAGTTGCACCAGGGGAGGTTTAGGCTGGATATTAGAAAAAATTTCTTCACCAAAAGAGTGATCAGGCATTGGACCAGGCTGCTCAGGGAAGTGGTGGAGTCACCATCCCTGGAGGTGTTCAAGAAACGTGTAGATGTGGTGCTTAGGGACATGGTTTAGTGAGTTAGGTGGTGTGGGTTGATGGCTGGACTTGATGATCCTTGAGGTCTTTTCCAACCTTAATGATTCTGTGATTCTACTCCTGGGTACTAAAAGCATTGCTCCTATTGTAACACTATAAGCACCATCATTGTTTCAAGGTCTTTCAAAACAGACATGAAAGGATCCAAGGAACACTAGTATGAGATCTCCAGAAAGGACATTATTAACTATAGCATATTGCCCTCCTTGACCCCTTCATTGGCACCTGCAGGATTTAATCATTCAAATTAACCACTATGATTTATTTTTTCATTTTCCTTATATTATTTGACAAGGATTAGCTTAGTGGATCTTAAAAAAAAAGAGGTAAACCATTATGAAATCTAGGTGGTCTGTGGTTGGCAGACAGAACCAAAGTCAGGACCAGCTGTAGAGCAATCTCTCTAATCCTGTTTAAGCTTCTAGGATTTCTAAAAAGTGTCTTCTTGAGACAAATCAGATTGGATGACAGAGCTTCTAGTGGCAACCATGTTCACTTATGTATAAGGATGAATGCACCCAATGGACTGAGACGTGGCCATATCTTACTACATCTTGGTGCCTGTTAGGAGAGAGGCCAAAATAGTTACGTGAAATGGTGATGAATTCCAAGTCCCCTTCCCACTGCTTGTGAAATTTTAGCACAGCAGAACACTGAACTGTGATGTAAGATACTGGTAGCAGTAATTTCAACTTCACTAATTTCACTCACAGTCATCAGCCCTCCAACAAGATCACTTGTGTGAGGATCTTCATCTTTGGTACCTAACTGAGGGGAGTAAAGTTCTGTTGTCTGCAGGATATCCAGAACTCTGTCCAAGGCCTCTGCTACTGTGATGGGACTGTTTTCCTGGGCAGCATTAATAATGTTAATAACCTGAAAGCAGATTAAGGAGGCACGTGAGGAAGAGTGAATGGCACTTTTGTCTTTTCTTGTTACAAAATCTTTATTCTTGGCTTGATTAAGCTACTTCCCATTTAGCAAATGATAGGTAATTCCCTCAGCCCTTCAAGTACAACTCTGAAAATGCATGTTTGTGCTCAAATTCCCTGGTACCTGTCTGCTATTTGTAACTGGCAAACTCCTGGGAAGTGAAAGCAAAAGGGTTTGAAATATCTGAAATAGTTGCAGGTGGCCAGATCAAAAACTAGCCATGTCCCAGTCCTTCAGCATAGCCAGGGCTGCTCAGAAGCAATCATTCAGTCCCTAGAGGAAAAGGCAAAACAGACTCCTGGATGTGAGTCAGATATCCTGATATTGGCTGTAAAGCCTTAAGTTTTCTCAATGTGAAAGAAAGTCAGAGAGCAGGAACAGCTGGGCTGTGGGGAAGAAGATGGCTCTTCTTTGCCTCCCACCTTGTGTCTCAGCTGCAATCTGGGAATGCAGTAATGACACAGCAGCACCACGGACTGCTCCTGGCACTGCTAGGACTCAGAGGGAGAAAGCCCCCGTGCTGACTTCTCCAGCAACCAGAAGCTGCTGCAGGGGCACTACAGGGCTCCCTGCGGGTATGCTTGGGGAGAAGGAAAAGGGAAGGAGCCAGCTTCTTCCACAGGCACAGTGGTGCTGGGAAGTAAAGACCTTGGTGATAGGAACATACGATGGGAAGAGAGGGAAAAATGGTATGAGGGTGGGAGATGACAGTCATGCCAGTTTGCAGGACAAGTGATTGTGCAGCTGGTTTGTGACAGCAGAGTTTGTATAACACAGATAGTGAAGAAAAGACTGCAGGAAAGTAGGGGGACAGAATATGGTGCAGGTGCTTCCTCTTCTGCATGCTATCTTATAAATATCAATGGTAAAAGCAAAGGTGAGACTGGAAGCACATGTCCTCTGACACAAGCACAGCCCAACAGAGCAGGGTCCCCTTCCTACCACAAGCAATGCAACTAGCAAGGACACTCTTTTCCTGTTTTTAATATTCCTTACGACCAAGATTTGGAATGAGGAAGTGGTAAGAAAAAGAAGATGATTTAATTATTCTGTCAAATACAAGGTGCAGGAAACCCCTGGCTGTCCTGCCACAAACTACATACTTCCCTATGAGAGCCACTCAAAACTGAGATTGTGGAAAAGGCAGTGCTCCGGACTCACCTTTGTGATAGGAGCTTCTATTGTCATTGAGTGGATCCTTGCCATGGAAGAGTACCGTCGGGTCTGTAAACTTGGACCTGCCAATAAAGAGAGCACTGTTTACATGCCACATATAAATCATTTAAAGAGTGCAGAAGGCTGTCACTGGCAAACAGCATGACAGAATCCAGCCTCATCTCCTGTATCTCCCCTCTCCTCCTGCAAGTTCTTGCTTTACTGTTTCATTTCTTGCACTATCTACCTCCTTTGCAGCCACCCCTCACATCTGCTGTCAGTTTTTCTGTCCATCCATCACTTCAGCTATACTGAAATGAAGCTATACTTAAGCTATGTTATACTTCACACCCCATACCTACCTCTCTCCCTTTGTTTGCAATGGATCTCTGTCAGACATGGCTCCTCCTGTGAGAGTATGTGTGTTTATGTTCCTTATCTCAGCGACACAGCTGCTCTAATGAAACCCGTTCCTGCTCCCCATAAGCTGTCCTTCTCTAACTACAGACTAGGGCAGAGAGAAATCTCTGCCAGGACTGTCCCAGCTCCAGCAAGCAGTCACAAATGGGATCAGGAGCAGAAGCATGGCTCTCAAATAACCAGCACCAGTAGATCCCTCATGTCCCACACTAATGAAACTGAAATATCAGTTTGGGAGCACAAGCATCAGCTTTCTAAGAGAGGTGGAGCTAACACTTCAACAGGCACCCTTTTAGCAGGCTGCCCCTGTCCCGTGGCACAGCCACTCCTACTCTCTGTGAAGGCACTGCGCGCTGCATGCATTGTATGGTGGTGCTGAAGCACTGTTTTGCAAATCAGAATAAAGAAATTCTACAGCACTTATAAAAAACTGGACACTAATCAGCTGTGAATCTGTCTGGTTCCTCTTTCATTCAGCATTGTCATTGCCTAGGGCAAGTCTGTTATTAATTTATAATGTCCTTCTTGACAGCTTATTCTCTTACCAGCACTGCTTTGAGATGTTATTGACTTAACATCAATTGAGTCTTTCCTTCTGTTCTTGCATTTGAAAGAATGGGATTCTATAAATACAAAACAAAAGCTTTAAAAATGCATCAAGTAGGACCTCTACAGAGTCTCCTCCACCTAAAATTCTGAACATTTAATTAAATTCATTTTAACAATACCACATTCCAGGTGGGGGAAAGTATTGTAATTTCTCCATGTCAGAACAAGGGACTCAGTGTCTATCAATTTATAGCAACTTGTACAACAACACCTGCAAAGATGTTTCACAAGGAAGTCAAGACGCCTTATGGAACAGGGGACTTGCTTCACCTAAATTTAGCTGCCTAAAATCAGCAGTCTTTCAGGCTGTCTTGTGCAAGGAGTTGTCAAAGGCCCTGCTTTAGGAGAGATGTCTCAGGCAGGTGGGTTGAACCCCTCGTGCAAGTTCCTTTTGCTCTCCACTGACTACTGAACAAGCCCGAGTTTAACTGCCTAGAAATTTAGCCAAGTGAGAAAAATCCTGCCTCAGTCTAGACTCTTCCAGTGCAAGCACAGTTCAGACTCAGACAGCTTTTGCTTTTAATTGCAATAATTGTTGTACCCTATGTTTAAGAAAAATCCAGCATACTGAGAATTATTATAAACACTCAATTCGGTTGCTGTGAAAATTAACCATGCATCAGGCTGTCATTCTTGAAACTGTCAGTTGCTAAAGCAAGAGAAATTATCACATCTAGACTAATGCAAAAGCTGGATGAAATGCCTAGAAAGAGCCTAAAAAAAAAACCAAAAACCAATTCAGTAAAATTTCGTATTTCTCCAAACCATTATGGTCTGCACTCTCCCTTATGTTTAAAAACAGCAACTGTGCATCTGTTCAGCTCTTTGCAAGAGTCTCTAGGGTACATATTCCCAGAGCATCTGAAATGCCACTCAAAGATCAGAGACCTCCGTAAGCTTTCAAAATGAGATAACCACCATGTGAAGAATCAGAAATATCATAAAATTGATGTTCTCAACATAAGGACCAATTTGCACAACCATGTTACAAGAGAGGATATGGGAAGCTTGTCTTTAGCAAAATGTTAGTATACAATTCTCCAGAATTAAAAATATATCCATCTAAAAATTACTGAAATACAGCTTCTGTCTTAATTCTTTTCTTTATCACAGATTTATATGGCAGCTGAGGTCTTATTCTGTTGTAGTCCAGACTGGAGAGACTGAAAGCATTTTCTTCTGCTGACACTGGAGAGTAGGGCATGTTAAATTACTTTATTTATTTATTTGATAGGACTCCACTTCCAAACCCATTTCCTGCATTAACATTTGGAGGAATTTAACATAAGGTACTTGTGTGGGAGCAAACATTTACAGATAAACGTATCTGCAACTGGCAGTAGCAGACAACTCTCCTTATTTTAAATACCATCTAATAAGCTGTAAACTTTGCTGTTGCCACCCAGAGAGTCACAGGTGCATAAAAGCTACTCTGTGCCACAGTCCAATTTTAGATTAAGATATTGGAATGCTTAAATAAAAAAATTTCCTTCACTTGGTGAGTGGAATGTCTCCTCATCCAGATTTCACAGAATCACAGAATGTTAGGGATTAGAAGGGACCTTGAAAGGTCATCTAGTCCAATCCCCCTGCCGGAGCAGGAACACCTAGATCAGATCACACAGGAACGCATCCAGGCGGGCTTTGAATGTCTCCAGAGAAGGAGACGCCACAACCTCTCTGGGCAGCCTGTTCCAGTGCTCTGTCACCCTCACTGTAAAGAAGTTTTTTCTCATATTCAAGTGGAACCTCCTGTGTTCCAGCTTGAACCCATTGCCCCTTGTCCTGTCACTGGATGTCACAGAGAAGAGCCTGGCTCTGTCCTCGTGACACTCACCCTTCACATATTTATAAGCATTAATAAGGTCACCCCTCAGTCTCCTCTTTTCCAAGCTAAAGAGACCCAGCTCCCTCAACCTTTCCTCGTAAGGGAGATGCTCCATTCCCTTAACCATCTTCGTGGCTCTGCGCTGGACTCTCTCCAGCAGTTCCCTGTCCTTCTTGAACTGAGGGGCCCAGAACTGAACACAAATCACACCATTGCAAACAGCACGATACACATGGA
>WKFP01013736.1:610676-643305 GCA_011057875.1 Pterocles orientalis
CTGGCTCTGTCCTCGTGACACTCACCCTTCACATATTTATAAGCATTAATAAGGTCACCCCTCAGTCTCCTCTTTTCCAAGCTAAAGAGACCCAGCTCCCTCAACCTTTCCTCGTAAGGGAGATGCTCCATTCCCTTAACCATCTTCGTGGCTCTGCGCTGGACTCTCTCCAGCAGTTCCCTGTCCTTCTTGAACTGAGGGGCCCAGAACTGAACACAAATCACACCATTGCAAACAGCACGATACACATGGATTATTTTTCTACCCTCATCACATACTGGTATATGCCCATGGCTCTGGGAACTTATTTTTGGAGGACAACCATGGACCACAGGGAAGGATAACGTGCATCACATACACATGGCTCTAAGGTTGCCCGCTTTTACTGCACTGCAGTCATCAACATGGTTTCATGTGATGTGGCTTCCCAGTCTTGCTGAAATCTGTTGCAATAATGAGCAAACCTAATGCCCCACATAACCCATAAAACACATTAGTAAGCAAGTAACAACACGTTAACTAGTAACAAATGTTCTTCAGCTTAATTCCTGGGCGTTCTCACTTTGCAGGAAAGAAAGTGAGAAAGAAAAACCGTATTTATTACAGGGATACGGGAGCAAGCAGTTTAATACACCGTGGATCAGTTCTGATAGCAGCAATGATAATGAGAGCAGTAAATCACATATTGTCTCTTCTCCCCGCTGCTCATTATTATTTGGCATCACAAAGCTCTCTAATGCTTGTACATATGCTACTTGAAATAGATGTCAAGCAGTAACTTCCCATGCTCTTGGTATGTTATATCCTCCTCCCATGTGAAAATCAGAAGCTGCCTGACACTGCACAGCAATGTCCAGTGTTTCATAGTGGGAAGGGCCTCATGTGCCAGAAGGTAACAGGGCATGAGATCCTGTTCACTCAGAAGGCAGCAGTATTGCATCTGGCTGAGATTACTAGAATCAAGGGCTTAAAATTGGTTTTTAGTGCCTCCTTTTTCAGGGAAAAGAGTTACTCCAAACATTACACAGCATAGGAAGAAGAGATTATCCCCTTATACTCCACACCTTTAGTCAAAAGCTATCTGCGGAAGTTACTGAGAGCTTGAATGTGCTGTCTGCAAGTAAGCAAACCAGCCTAAGACAGAGGGCAAGAGTTGTGCATTGCAACGCATCTTAACTCCCAGTACATGGCTAAGAGCTCCACAGAGGAGATTGAGTTATTAATGATGGTTACAAATCCAGTTTGTGGTGTGACATCAGAGCAGCTGGTATCTGTTGCTGGCCATCTGCTCTGACCACTGACTTGACAGAGGGAAGAGACAACATTTCATACCAGCAAAGAACCTGTCCACGACCTCAAACACAGAGTTATATAAAGGTAAATGATGGTATTCTAACCTGACTGGGAATTGTCTCCTGTGTACTTCTGATCACGGTGACTCTTGTAGAGCTGAAGGTGCACCAAGAGTAAATTATATATATATAAGGAAAAAGAATACAAAAAGACTTTAAAAGGGCTACATTCAACACTGTCCTTATCCAGCATTTTCTGTTCAGTTATTTAAAAAAAACCCCAACTTTTTGGCAAAGACTGTTCTTTAGGTGTAATTAGATGTAGAGAACTAGAGCACAGGCCTTATGAGGAACGGCTGAGGGAGCTGGGATTGTTCAGCCTGGAGAAGAGGAGGCTCAGGGGAGACCTTATAGCTCTCTATAACTTCCTGAAGGGAGGTTGTGGTGAGCTGGGGGTCGGCCTCTTCTCTCATGTAATCAGTGATAGAACTAGAGGGAATGGTTTCAAGCTGAGACAGGGGAGGTTCAGGCTGAACATTAGAAAGTATTACTTCTCGGAAAGGGTAATCAGGCATTGGAATGCACTGCCCAGGGAGGTGGTGGAGTCACCGACCATGGGAGTATTCAAGAAACGTTTGAATGTTGTGTTGAGGAATATGATTTAGCTGGGAAGTATTGGTAATGGTTGGACTAGATGATCTTCTAGGTCTTTTCCAACCTTGATAATTCTGTAATTCTGTGAATATGAAAGTAAACAGATACGCAATGCAGGAAATCACAGATACAATAGTGCTTTTTGTACTAAGTTTCTGTTTAATACCTTTTTCTGCAAGAGAACTGACATTCATTTTTAGATAGTGTTTTAAGTGCAAATTGCATACCTGAAAAATTCCAGGAATGTAATACAAGAAGAGAAAAAAAAGAAGAGAAAAAAATCCTAAAATGTTAAATATTGCCCTTTGTATGGTATTTTAAAAACCATTTTCTTAGTACTATCTAAGCTAAATTTGCGTGCATCCTTTCATGGTTCTCTGGTAAACCAGACTTCAGTTACAAAAACAACTCTCCAGCAACTGAGAGGCAGAGGTAGGTGTCATCCATCAGAACTTTATTTATTTCCAAGTAATTTCTAATCATTCTCATTAATGAAAAAAATTAAACACAAAATCTTAACTCTTTGTGCTTCTGAAACATATTGGGTAGCTCCACCAACAGAAATTTCAGTCTTTCTTATAATTTAAATAGGGTATTTCCATCATCTTAAAGTTTACACCTACTGCTTGGTCTACAGTAACACAGACTAATTGCTCCTCTGCTTTTCCATCCTGATCAGAAACAAAAGCACAGTCTGTCCATTACATGACAGTTTAATATCTGTTAATCACTTCACCCTGTTCCTTTATTATGTGGTTACAATAAAGTATTTTGCTGTTAATAGAAAGAAATATAGCAGAACTTTCAATTCCTCAAGTCTCCCCTCTAGAATTAGCACATGATGTGTTTGGGTATAGGCAACAGAGACACTGAAAAAGAATAAAAATAATGCATTAGGGTTTTTTTCACTGTAATCACTGAAGAAGGTATACATATCCTCTACTTCAGATAAGTGAACTTCAGTAACTGACAATGCACTTACACAGCACATTTAGGAGTCCAGTTCTCTCATCTAAACGACAGTGATTGGTTCCCCCAAATGAATTCATCACCGGCCTATAGCAAAGCACCAAATTGCATAGAAGCACGAAGTCCATGGTTGCAACTTGTGAATTAAAAGTAGAGTACGGCAAGGTTGCACTCATGTGCTCTTACCATCTGTATCAGTTTGTGACAGTGCATGCCGCAGGGCCCTTAACAGGAATTATTCAGGAAAGAAAGGAAAGGAATTATACAAATTCTCTTTTCCATCATTCTTGCACCTCTTCAATAATTTTTTCTTTTTGCTCTTGGGGTGAGGAGGGGAAGGAGGTGAAGGGGAAACAGAAGAGAATGGAAAGGAAAAAAAAAACACCGAAATTCACAAGTAGCTTTTTGCAAAGAAGAAAAAAAAAACAGGGAAAGGAAAATCCTACATTTATGCTCAATATAAATCTCATTCGAGGGAATGTAAGGAACAACTCTTCCTCCAGAAAACTGATTTAAAAAGCTTACACACCTCTCTGGTAATCATGCAGGAACTCTCAGATAGATCATCTTGTCCAAACAGAGTAAGATCGAGGAAGTTCATCAGATACACTACAGTGACACAAGGCATCTGAACTGTTCATCAGAATGTCCCAAACTGGAGCTTCTCTCAGAGCCCATGGATATACCTCTGTCTACTGCACAACTGGCAGAAGACATTGACACAGTCCTTTAAGTGCTCTACTAAAAAAAACCGAAGCAGACTGCTTTTCAGTTCTGAATACTTCTCTTACCTCTTCTGCAGCATGACCTGAAAGAGCCACATAAGGTAAGTTATGAGGGCAGTTACATGGTTAATCTTGGGACAATATGTTCTTAAGAGGAGTAACACCACCTCTTGTTAATTCATGAACATGCAAACACACGACTCTATCCTGCCAAGTCTCAAATTGACAAAGGCAACATTAATCATTACCTAGGCTTCAGCACAAGGGAATAGTCACATGAAAGTCAATCCCCATTCATGAATCTTCACTGTAAGAATACGTACTACATTCTCAGATGTAGTTTTTTTCAGTGCATAAATCTAACATGCTTAATTTTTGTATGTGATAAATCTGGCACAGGAATCCATGAAGGTTCCTACACAGTGATCTCTAATCATATCCCTTACGGAGGCTGTCGGCAAAGACAAACCACATATCTATATTTTTTAAGGTAAAACAACACATAATGATTCAAGGATGTTTCTAAGTCTGCATACAGTGTCTAAATGCTAAGATCAAGCCATTTATAGTTATGTTGATGCAGTGAAGCATTAGGCATTTGCATCAAAATTTGAATCATGACAGCTTTTACTGCCCTGTAACTAAATGAATAGCTTGTTTGAATTCCTTTTATCTTCCCATAAAGAATTATCTTTGACTTGAAAACAAACAGTATTTTTTTTTAGGGTAGGGTAAATTTCTACTGCTGCAAGTATTCAGGCATGGATTTTTAGGAAAACTGCAGTGTCCAAATGTTGATCAGAACTGACATCTTCACATTAGTATTGCTACAAAAATAACTCTAAGAAGTCTTATGAATATCACAGAGATATTCCTATATGTCTGCCCATCTAAAATGAAAAAAAAAAGACAAAAAAAGAAAACCAAAACCCAAAAACATACCCTGAAGCCCCCAAATTTCAAGACATTATTTGAATATTTGATGGAATGTGAGAACACCTGGTGCTCTACTACAGGCAGGAGATATTTTCACCACAGAAGTGAAACAGAATAATTACCTATTTCTGTTGGATGCATGTAGTTTTTTTCCCCAATGGACCTTAAATCTCCACAGACCATGCTTTCTGTTAGGCTCTTTCATCTTTATGGTAGATCTCTACATCTGTGGAAAACCCTTCAAAGGCCATATTTCCTGGATTCGCCAAAAGTGTGAAGCTCCCCAGACCTATAGCTTGTCACATTAGTACTTTAGCTACCAATAACTGCTTATGAACCAATACTAAAAAATGTGAATTGATGGTGCTTTCCAACAGTGCTGCTATACAGAGAGTATGAGTGTGGTCTTGGACACAAATCTCTAACTAAAATTTGTTTCCAAGCTTATGGCTTAGGCAGCCCAGTGAACGGCCAATGAAAAACAGAAAACAAAAGGACTTATATCTGTATTCCTTCTGCTGCTTT
The DNA here is from genome assembly GCA_011057875.1 of Pterocles orientalis. Lineage (NCBI taxonomy): Eukaryota > Metazoa > Chordata > Aves > Pterocliformes > Pteroclidae > Pterocles > Pterocles orientalis. The sequence continues at coordinate 615,778 of WKFP01013736.1, forward strand.
TTACAGATGGCTGCAAATAATTTTTTTTGTATGGATTATCTTTCACTAAATGTATCACCTCTGCGCTTCCTTGTTCCAGACTTTCAGCTCTGTATATATTATAGAAAAAATGTCAAATTGTATCTCAACTTTCAAATCAACATCAAAGTAGCTATAAATGAAACAATAACAATTATGAGGTTTAGATATTGAATTAAAAAGAAATATATGTAACTTCAGCACTGTTTCTATTACAAAACTGAAGCACTTTAAAACATCCTGCTACTGCAGAGAACATCAGTTTAAAATATTTTGAGCACTGTTTTTCAGTGACAGACTTTCAAAGTTCTTCCAAATGTTGTGCAGATTTCTTCCTTGACTTGTTACTACCAACCCCCACAAAAACTTGTGCAAGGGGGATGATTTCAACCATTATATTTCACAGAGTACCACCTATGGACTGCTTCCAATAGTAAAAGTTTTCCAATAATATGTTAATATTCAGTATTTTTATACTGAAGAAGGTGCAACTAGACATGGTAGTCACTTTCTAAATATCTTGTATGCACAAGTGTCTTTACCCATATCATGGAAAAATGCACATGAAAATTCTAAATAAAACAAGATACATAATCCCTCCTGTAAAGAAGGCAGTCAGGTTTCCCAAGCACATCTTCAGTCTAAAATGTTACCAGCTACTTCCTACACTCCTCACTTTCTATCTCAACCCAACAGATCACAGGCTAAAGATAGATTTCACTCCCTTGCTCACAAAAGCCCAAACTTCTTTACAGGCCATGTACTAGAGTATTTTTGAGGCAAAGCATATGATACAATCATTTGCTTCAGACCGTTTCAGAGGGAGAGAACCAGAAGCAGATGACAGCAAACAGCTCCCCACGCCACCAGCTTTATCCACCTGCTTGGCTGGATATGTGCCTGGACTGCAGAGACCAGGATCAGCTGCTACTGCTGGTTTACTGGGGTTATGGCTTGGATTATACCCCTCCACAACATAGATTCTGAAGAGGATGCCATGTCTCGGGTCCTGCACGAAGGCTACACGTCATTCGAGAACCACACATTGGCAAACCTTGTGACAGGTGAGCATAGGCCGTTATTAGACATCAGTACACCAGATCAGACTGGCAAGAGCAGCTCCACAAAAAGCTCTAGAACTCCCTTTGGACTACGGTCTGTGTTGCTCAGCAGTACCACGGACTTGGCTGTCACATCCATGCTATAGAGCATTCAAGCTGTTTTTTCTCTACTCAGCAGTCCTATAAAAGGAGACTAGCCCATGCAAATATTGAAGTTTTCTTGCTTGCTCCAACAATCACTGAGAATCTCATTGACAGTACAGATCACATCCTCTTGGAAAAATATACAGTAAACTGCATCAGTTTACTGAAAGCAATGAAAATTATGACATTAAAGAACTACAATAGCTGTTTGTTGTTTTCACAGGTACAATGCAGCCTTCTGAAGGACACAAAGTGTCTTATTTTCCTAACAACAGAAATAATCTTGTTACCATATCAAATGGAAAAGAGTGAAGTGAAGTGAAGTGAAGTGAAGTGAAGTGAAGTGAAGTGAAGTGAAGTGAAGTGAAGTGATACACTGCCATTTTCTAAACCAAAGGTCTCCACGCCCTCATGGAACAAGATACCAAACCCAACACCAAACAGATGACTGGGCAGCAAGCACTCCTTCAGCATTACAGCTTTTTTTATCCCAGGACACCTGATCTTTTTGCTCCTGCAGGAATTCGCCTACACATCAGGGAGCAGAATTTGGCAACGTGCCCATACTACACTGCAAAGGTGCGAACACATACAAGCATGCACACAAACAAGGGGATGGCCCAGCTGTTGATCAGTCCAGCTGACCAGGTAACAGTCTGGATGCTGTAGAATAACTTCATAAATAAATGCAGGTAACATGAACCTAAACATCAACTTGCAGGTATCTACAGCAGTAACACTATTAATTGTTATGACTTTACAATTCTTTTAGCCAGAATATGAAAACACCAAAATGGATAAACATCAGCAAAGAACATGACCTTTTCAACTTTGCTTATTCTTTCCACATTCCTTGAAGTCAGCAGTTGTATCATCACCCCGCTACTAAACACATGGAGGTTCATGTCAAATTTACAGATAGGGAAAGCAGAGAGAAGGCCCTAAAAACCAGAAAGCAATTGTTCTGGACAAGCTAGTTACCCTCCTGGACTGATCACAGGTGTTATCTTCACGTGCTGCTGGATACCATCTCCTGACTTTCTTCTTGCATAGTAAACTCCTTGCCATTCCTAAGCAAACACAACAGAGACGGCATCGAAGAATACGTGGCTTGCAGTCAAATATTCATTTGTTATTACGTAGTCCTTACATAGTAAATAATTACATATTATTTCATGGTTGTATTTTTAAAAAACAGTGTAAAATTTATTAATACAGGCATCTGCTAATGTAGGGGTGGTATAAATGTGTTTCTCTTGTGAGAGAGTATACAATTTTTGCAAAGAACTTTAGGAATCATTTGCTTTGAGGAGTTACAAACGTGCTTGCCAGGTACCACCAAAAGCAGTGCTGTCAGAAACATATCCAGCAAATATCTCCCTTGGGAGCAGCAGAACCAAACTCTCTGCTGAGCACCTTTCAGCTTTGAAGTTGTCAGGTGTCAAGCAATGTGTATGCTAAACTTCAGAAGCCTTTGACCTAAGGCAGTTCTCCACCTAACCTCAGGTAACCAGCAGCCTATTCTCACTCCATGATTCTTTTCAGAGAGTGAGACAGGCAAGGGTGAGAGGTACTTTTTCAGCCCATGGGAGATGGGATAACAGAGTGTTGCATGTATTAGGGGAACATATGGCCAGGAATATGTGTCTTTTTTTGGCCCATTACCACCACAAAAGGAGTCTACAGCGCACTTCAGACATTCTAACTCTAGTTAGACAAACAAACCCCACTGGGTGGTGATGTATTTTGGTCACAACTGATTATGCCACATGGTGCTTAAAGCATGCAGTCAATGAAGGCTCTGCAGTTATGACAGAACAGTTAAATCTTTTGGCTGGATGATGCAGGCACCTGAGAGACTGACTGAGGACAAATTGTTATGTTCCAACTAACAAAAGCTCCATGGATTCTAAGCAAAACAGAAACACAGAAAACAATCTTGTATGGGTCTTAAGCCAACAAATCAGTAGAGGAGTTCAGTCAGATCCTAAAAGCAAAGCTAAAGAAATCTGTAGTCACTTGTCTGAGGCATGGGCTGTTGTGCTCTTAAGACATCTGAGGAGCAGAATTCTCGTCTCGCATGTGCATTTATGAAAACTACATCTTGTGTTCTTAAACCTACAGCATTAAAAATAAAGCAGAATAGAAATCTAAAGCAATTTTGCATGACTTTATTTAATTTGCTTACCTTTCCTTTTTTAATAAATGTGTTGACAGTGTCTAAGAGATCCGCACAATTTTTATCGCTTTTTGGTAGTTCAGCAAGTTCCTTGCCAATAAGCTCTCCCTTATGATACCCCATCATCCGTTCAAAGGCTGGATTAACATACTGCCAAAACAAAAGTACTTTAGGGTAATATGAAAAAGATAATTACTCACATATAACTATCAAAGTGTTACAAGTTATACATCTAATGTTGTAACCACATATCCCTACAATTCAGTGTTTTTCATACAAAAATACTATGTAATGGTGAAACATTTTATTCAAGTAAGGAGTTCAACACAGGATATGATAAGTAAGCTGTTATCAGAAGGCACAGAAAGAGAACAAAACTCTTTACCGTACAGGTTATCTATTCCTGCTACAGATTTCATGCTGGTTTTAACATACGCAACATTACTTTACTGAAAATTATAATCTAAACAAAGTTACTGAAGGAAAAGTCTTTAAAATTCAGCAGGTGTCAATGTGCAGCATCCAGAAATAAGGCAATTCATTGCACAGGGCTTTCTAATGGGCAACAAAACTAAAATACTGAAACAGAACAGAAAATACTGACAAAGACCTCTCTGGGGTTCCTCTCTCCAACTTCTACAAAGTAGTTAACTTTTTTCCCCCCTACCTGAATAACATGATCTTCACTGGTTATTTCTATAGCTTCCTGACAATGGTCTAATGCCGTAAAAACTGCATTACAAGCCCTGAAATTAGCAAATGATTCACATTAGTTTTATTGTTAGAACATTCTGCTCACTACAAATATATCTTTATATTGTACTTATCGGTGGATGAATCACTAAGTAGCATGTTGTTTTGACTAAACCATGTCACTATCTCCATTATGATTTTTTTCAGGAAACCCAGCTTCTGACCTCCCTGTTGTTAATGTGTTTTCATTGTAGATCACATTGTAAAATTGCTCATGGGTACTGCAGCATCTTAATAGTACATTTCTTTCTCCAAACATGCTCTAGACAGCAGGAACTAACAAATAGCAATGAAAATAATAAGTGGCTGTTACATCAGAACAGAAAGTTTTGTGATCATTAAAGACAGGGAACACAAAAATCATCTCAGCATATATATATACAAAGTTTTCAATAAAGGAAATATTACTATATTTCCACTATCAAATAAGTTGTAGTACAACCTCATTAGAGAAAGCAATTTAAGTCATCTCAAAGTCCTAGTCAGAAAATACCATTTTTCCTGCTTAAAAGTAATAATTCAGTGACTTGATTTCCATACATCCTGATCTTTATTAAGGGCCAAAATGATCTTAATTTCCCATTTTTTTCAGGGCTATCCTTGAACTAAGGTAGGAAAACAATAGCCTTACCTTCTTGCTACAAAATTTAAATTGCTTAAATGATAATTTACACAGGATGGAATTAACATTAATATAGGCTCCTAATACTAGAAAGGAAAAAAAAAAAGAAATGCATATTAAAAGAAACAACCCAGGCATATGTGCTTTGACAGATGTCAGTACTTCATCTTTGATTTGGACTAAACACAAACTAATTGTCTTCTGTGTATGTCTCATTGAAGGGAGCATAAATGTACCATGAATAAACATTATTGTATACAGTTATTACTTAAGATGAACATCTTGCTCCCAGACTGCATAGTGGGGTTTGAATTAATACCAATGACTAGAGAATTAAGAAATACAGGACACTGCTAGTTCTACTCATCATGAAAATAACAAAGCAAATAGAATACAGAAAGAAATATACATGACATATATGCAGATGTGCAGATGAAGATTTGTAGGAAAAAGTGTTGTACTCAAACAACAGCAGTATTTCAGCTCATATAATAAAAGGAGCTCCCAATCTAATTTTACAAGTGATTTTCTAGCAGTTCAAGCCAGCTCCAAAGTGTAATTTTGTGCTGTGTGAAACAATTTATCTCCATGACAGACGTCCGTCTGGTACGCCAGATGCTAACAAATGTCATTACATAAACTTTCTGCAAGAAAATGCATAGCTATGCTTGCACTATTCAAACCTCAGTATTTTCATTTGATCTGGCAACCAAGCCAGCAAAATTACAAGTTAAAATGGCTCATATCCTCTTTGATTAACACACACCAACCACAGAAGTCCAACCAAGCTTCAGACCAAAAGCAGCTACACAGAGAAGTGGAGACCCTGCTTGGAACAGAAAGACAATTCTGACCACTGACATGACCTTATATACTGCTTTCTTGGGGTGGTCCTACTTTTGCACCATATTTCTCTTGTATCTGAACACCTGCAGTTGATTTTAACTCCATCAACTAACTTTCTGAAAATATTATCTCTTTGCTTTCACTTTTACAAAGCTGTATAGAAGACCTACTGTGACAGCAAACAGAGCAGATACCCAGTGGGATAGACATACAGTGCAACATCTATTTTCCCCACTTAATTAAACCGTATGGATGAAAACAAATCCTAACCAAATGACATTACAAAACACTAGTTCTGATAGGTTTTTAACAGCGAATTCATTTAGAGCAACTTCCCAGTCAGGCAGAGGAGTGGGGAAATCCTCTGTTGCAAGGCATCAGCTTCTCCAAATTACAAATATGCCTTTTCAGGAAGTTTATACTTTAAAAAGCTACTTCATGCCCCCAGGTGCTGGTACAAATGATGCTTAGAAGTGTAACTTGTGCTTGCTACATGACAAAGAGTATTTAACTGTTTAAGTGTCCTGGGGCTGCAAAAATTAAACATTTTAAACTACTTAACTATTCTAGAACTGCATCTGGCAGTGGCAGTCATAAACCAAAAAATACCGCCGGGTTTTTTCACAGTATTTCGCAATGCTGCCAAAGGTTCCCAAGTCAGCCACGTTCAGAGGTGATGTGAATATACATACACACACATTAATATATGTAACATATAATGTCAATACACAAAAGACATGATAGCACAGAATACATTTTATATAATGTTACTATTTACATAAATTAAAGGGAAGTAGGCTCACAGTTTATGTAACTACATTCAAAAGAGCAAAAGCAAGCAGAATTACAAGTGGGTGGTATACTGCTGTTTCCATAAACAATATGAATAAAAGAACTGCCAGTAGATGAAATGCTGCTGGGGACTAACATTGCTTCCTTTCAATTTTAATTAATATTTTTTTGGTGATTGCTATAAATAAACTTGCAGAAAAATAGGGTAGCCAATATGAATCAAACTCCCTGTATTGAAGTTTTAATTATCATAGAATCATAGAATGCTTTGGGTTGGAAGGAACCTTAAAGATCATCAAGTTCCAACCCCCTGCCATGGGCAGGGACACCCTCCACTAGACCAGGTTGCTCAAAGCCTCATCCAGCCTGGCCTTGAACACCTCCAGGGAGGGAGCTTCTCTGGGCAACCTGTTCCAGTGCCTCACCACTCTCACAGTAAAAAAAAATATTTCCCTGTATCTCATCTAAATCTACCCCCTTGCAGCTTAAAACCATTACCCCTTATCCTATCACTACACTCCCTGACAGATTGCCTCCCCATCTCTCCTGTAGGCCCCTTTAGGTACTGGCAGGCTGCTGTAAGGTCTCCTTGGAGCCTTCTCTTGTCCAGGCCGAACAACCCTGACTCTCTCAGTCTGTTCTCTTATGGGAGGTGCTCCAGCCCTCTGACCATCTTCGTGGCTCTCCTCTGGACTCGCTTCAACAGGTCCATGTCCTTCCTGTGCTGAGGACTCCAGAGGTGAACACAGTACTCCAGGTGGGGCCTCAAGAGAGCAGAGTAAATGAGAAGAATCACCTCCCTCCACCTGCTGGTCACGCTTCTTTTGGATGCAGCCCAGGACACAGTTGGCTTTCTTGGCTGCAAATGCACATTGCCAGGTCATGCTGAGCTTCTCATCAACCAACAGCCCCAAGTCCTTCTCCTCAGGGCTGCTCTCAGGCCATTGTCTGCCCAGCCTGTATTTGTACTTGGAATTGCCTCAACCCACGTGCAGGACCTTGCACTTGGCCTTGTTGAACTTCATGATGTTTTCATGGGCCCACCTCTCAAGCCTATCAAGGTCCCTCTGGATGGCACCCCTTCCCTCCAGCACGTCGACCGCACCACACAGCTTGGTGTTGTCGTCAAACTTGCTGAGGGTGCACTCAATCCCACTGCCCACATATCCAACAAAGATGTTAAACACCACCAGTCCCAGTACAAACCCCTGTGGAATGCCACTCGTCACCGGTCTCCACTTGGACATCAAGCCATTGACCACAACTCTTTGAGTGCGACCTTCCAGCCAATTCCTTATCCACCGAGTGGTCCTTCCATCAAATCCACATCTCTCCAATTTAGAGACAAGGATGTCGTGTGGGAGAGTGTCAAAGTCTTCAAACAAATCCAGGCAGACAATGTCAGTTGCTCTTCCCTTATCTACCTTAACCACCAATGCTGTAACCCCCTTTGTAGAAGGCCACCGAATTTGTCAGGCATGATTTGTTCTTAATGAAGGCATGCTGGCTGTCACCAACCACCTCCTTGTTTTCCATGGACCTTAGGATAGTTTCCAAAAGGATCTAGTCCATGATCTTGCCAGGCATAGAGGTGAGACTGACCAGTCTGTAGTTCCCTGGGACTTCCTTATTTCCTGTTTTACAAATGGGGGTAATGTTTCCCCTTTTCCAGTCTGCAGGGAACTTCACCAGAGTGCCACGGTTTCCCAAATATTATGGATAGTGGCTTGGCAAATTCATCTGCCAGTTCCATCAGGACCCGCAGAGGTATCTAGGTCCCCTGGACTTGTGCACCTTCAGGTTCTTTAGATTGTCTCAAACCTGATCTTCTCCAACAGTGGGTGGTTTTCATTCTCCCAATCCCTGTCTTTGCCTTCTGCGACGTGAGTGGTGTGGCTTGAGCACATGCCAGTGAAGACAGAGGCAAAAAAGTAATTAAGTATCTGCATTATCTGCATTCATAATTGATACTACTGATGTAGAGATGCTCACACTGTATTTTGTGTCTTGTGCTTGAAGTGAAACCTAAACTACAAGCATTGTGTGTATGAATGACAATTTAATCTTTCTATATAAAACTGATGTTTCTGATCTATGCTGGCTTAATTCAGAAGTTGCTCATTTCATGTTGCATTGACAACTGAACAACAAACCAAGTCACGACTACCATAAGACCTAATTAACTTCTAAAATTTCACAGCTGCTTTATTTTCTTGCCAAGTTTTGGAAAACACCTATTAAAATTGTGTGAGCTCAAATTCTTTTTCCTGCACTCGGCGCGCAGAAACATGTAGTCACTTGAACATGAAGTCACTTTGGGATCAGTTAGCAAAGAAAATCTTAGGAAAATCTACTTTTTAAACAGAGACACTGAAAACTGGAGAGAAGTGATACTATTTTCTGTAGATGGAACTGGAACTAATTGATGACACCACGAGAACTACGCCTTCTCTGCAAGACACTCAACTTCAAGGAGGTTTTTTTTTTTTCCAGATAGAAGAATTGCAAATAGTAGTACAAGCACCTGTATTAAGTACAAAATTAGTCACATTAAACAAAAAATGATATGGGAATAAAAGTAATTTAATTTCTCACTAAGATAAAAAACTGTGCTCCTGATCTGCCAAGTCTGGCCCAAGTGAGAAAATAAAAACTCAGGGTATGAAAGAGAGAGATCGAGATTGTGTTCAGCTCAAGCTATCAGATATGAAATCTCATACGCTTGAGATCAAGAATAACTTTGTGAATTTTTATCGTCATTTAAATTTGCAGCCCATAAACCTTACACACAAGACAACATTTAAAAAATGCTACTCTCACAATTAAATGAGCCGAAGTTGTTATGCAGTATTTCTGCTAAACGATCTTGCCCTGACTGTAATGCTGGTAGTAATGGCTGCTAGAATGTTGCCAAATTCATATGGGCACCTCAAGACCTATGGGACACAAGCAAGTATCAGAATAAAGGACATGTACTGCATTTTGCATTAAGGAAAGGCATCATTTAAACCACCAGTGAATGAAACACACCTAGATCAAACCTTCCCAGGCACTAAGGCACTTAAATTTGTCCTTTACAAAATACCAGAAGGAAGGGCACAGTATATTAGTTAACATACAGATGCAAAGCACATATATGCGCAGCTGGGAAGAAGCAGAAAGTAACCTGATACATTTATGTGGACTAAGCCATTAATGTTTGCAGTTTCTTACACTTCTACATACCGTAATTTGAACTGAGATCACACTTCCCCATGTTCTATTTGAACCAGTTCATTGTAACAAGCAGTTATGCTGCTATTCTCCATGAATTGCTGGAAGACAAACCAAGAGTGCATGAAATAGATTGGAATGGTTTTAAACTGTTATTTCTGTTTTTGCATCTAAAACTCTAACCTTATAGAGCTGGCACAAGCCCAGAAAAGGGCCAAGAAGGTGACAAAGCATCTCTCCTGTGAGGAAAGGCTGAGAGAGCTGGGACCGCTCAACCTGAGAAGAGAAGGCTCAGGGGGTGATGTCAGCAAGCTACATAAATATCTGAAGAGAGAGTGTAAGAAGACAGAGCCAGCTTTTTTTCCAGTGGTGCCCAGTGACAGGACCAGAGGTAATGGGCACAAACATAGGAGGTGCCCTCTGAACATCAGGAAACACTTTTTCTACTGTGAGGGTGACTGAGCAATGGAACAGGTTGCCCAGGAAGCCTACAGAGTCTCCAATTTTGGGTATCTCCAAAAGTTGTGTGGGCATGATCCTGGGCAACCTGCTTTAGGGGTCCTGCTTGAGCAGGGAGGTTGGGCAAGATGACCTCCAGAGATCCCTTCCAACCTCAACCATCCTGTGATTTTGTAGAAATAAAGAGCTTTAATTGTACCTTTTGTGTTCAGTAATCATCTTTTCCCCAGGAATGGTTCTCTAGTTCTTAAGACAACATGGCTATCTAAATACATAGTAAGTACAAAAATACGCTAAAACCTCCACTGTGTATTTTCCCGTTTGGTTTAGCAACCCAGTTAGAAATAGATAATCTAAAAAGTCCAAAGACAGTCTCACACAAAACCAGTATTGCCTTGATGTTTCATTTTGATCATCTATCCTTAATTCAGAATGGAAATGGAATACCTTAGAGACACAAAACACTCATGCTAGAAAAAAGAAAAAAATACTAATGACATTTGTCATTTCATTTGTTTTCAAGCAAATATTGCAGCTGAAGCTCAGAAAGTGAAGAAGCTTTGCTCCACATGTAATCGCACTGAGCTGTTACTGTGAATCAGAAGTGCAGAAGTATAAAAAGTAAAGAGCATGCTGACAACAGCTAACAAACTTATTTATACTCCAGATGGGAGAAAATGTCCTCTTTGTAAGGAAAAGCTGGTAAGCTGAAAGGTCGTCTTCTGAAATCAGAAACTGTTGATACAAAAGAAGCAGATTCTTTGACTTCAGTTAAAGTTTACTGGTCATTAGTAAACTTCTGCTATGAAGTGCTCAATCTCTCCTTCAGAAATACATCCAGTGACTTTAGTTTTCACAGAGAATACCCTGTGCTGTCAGTAGTTCTCAAAGCACAGCTGCATGCAGAGTCAAGAGGCAGCACTCAAACCTCTGAGGAGCAAAGAATGGCTTTTAAGAAATGTACACTTCTGTTGTGTATGAAAAATTGTGTTTTGGGGACCAATGACTTAATCCCATGTTGCCAGCAAAACGTAAAACTGTAAAATTACAAGTAAGTGTTGACATTGGTCTGCTTCACTCCTTAATGTTACATTCTTAAAATATTACTGGAACTCTTGCTTCACACACTAAATGAACATATGGGAAACCAAAATGCACAATGCCAAGTTGGCAGAAGTAGATGTGCAAATTATGTTGTGGTTTTGCATAACAAGCTGCCTTCAAACAAACTTGTCTTCCCAAGCACTACAGATTTAGATTTTGAGGTTTAGGGTGCTCTTTTAAATATTAAAATATGGTAGTGCTAAATTTAAAACAATGTAAGAACAAATCTATCAATACTATACAATTTAATAATGATTGCAAGCTCTTTTACAAACTAAACTTACTATGGCATACTAAAGCTCTTTACAAACTAAATGTTAAAGTAGTGCTATTTACAGACAAAATTTAATCACTGCTGTTTACTGACAAATATCAACAACTATCTCAGCACAAATCTTTGGCTAAGAACCAAGAACTGCAGCTTGTTGAAGTGCTAAATCTGCTCTTAACTGCTGTATAGTCTCCTGCAGATGCACATAATCTCTTTATTTAAGTTTATAGTACTAATGCCATTCATTCACTGGCTCCCTCAAAGCATAGAAATCAACTGGGACCTGAAAAAAGCAGCTTTTTCTATTCTGTGCATCTAAACGAGGCACAAGAAGATGAAGATCTACTAACTCTCACATATTAGAAGGCAGACTACAATACCTTCTTTTAAAAAAGTTTAGTATTTACACACCATGTTTTGATTTAACTAACATATATTCTTAAATTACATTTTACTTCATTATAATTTGATTCCACTGTCATCCTCTACAGAATTTGACACCAGCCACAAGAGTCATCAGCTAGTAGGAATGCATCATCCTTCTTGCTTAGCAAGAAGTACTAGGTTTAATATTAAAGATTTACTTTGTTGCAAACCAGAAAGTTTTAATAGTAATGAGTCAATGAAAATGAACATATGTTTAGGAGAAGAGTGAAGTTCAAAATACAAGATTGTAATTGAGTAACTACAAATATTAAGATCCTCTGTTTGCTAATTTGAATCGTAGTTAAAAGTCAGTCAGGAAGCCAGATCACTTATTTAAATTAGTCCATCCTAAGTAGGCCATCAGTACTAGATTTATGATGCTGAGAGAAAAAAAAAAAAATCAGTGTAATAAATATACTGCATTAGCAACACCATTAGTACACAAATATAAAAGCTTTTAATGATACAGGGAAAAAATCAGAAGATGTAATAAAATAGACTGTCTTGAGAAAGAGGAAAAATTCCAGAAATAACTCAGCATAAAGAAAAATGCCAAAGGAATTTATAAAATTAACAGCAAAGTCTCCCAAAATCTCTCTCTGTTCATAACATCTATTAGTAAGCATAGTGATCCAGATCTGGATAGTGATCAATCATCACTGATTTCATTAGAAGAAATGAAAAGTGTTTCTTAGCACTACTTACAGTATATATTATAGGTACACATAAACATAGACAGATATTACTCTAACATAAGTACACATGAAGGCAACAGACATTTTAAAGCAGAATAATCAGCTATTCACTGCACAAAAAAGATGGTTATTCACAAGAGTACCCCCCCAAAGAGATTGAAGAAGTTCTCTGGAATCTTTAGATCCAAACCTGATGTAAAAACTCTGGTTTTGTCTACAAAGCTCTACAAGAAGGTGACAGATGAATTGGCTAGAAGCTCAGACTCTTTATTAATCAAGTTGAAGGTGCATTTAGAAGACAGCCACCACCAGACAGAGAGATTGCAGTCAGTGTTTTGTCTAGGGAAGAGGAGGAAGATGATGAGCAAAAATAGGGCAAATACTGATACCACGAACAGTGATAATACAAAATAAGGCTACCAGAAAGGCTGGACTGTAAAAACAAAAATAGTGAAGAGAAACGCATAATTTGAACAGATATGATTTTCCAAAAATAAATTTCATTTTGCTGCTGAGGAAGAGTGTGTGTGTGCATGTGTTTTTTGTGTTAATGGATTTAGCCCCTACTGAACCTTATCCAAGCAGAAATAATTTCCATGTCCACCTTGCTGTGGTGGACAGCTAGATGGAATGGTTTGAGCAGCTGTCAGGTGCAAAAATATTTTACTTTCTAAGCAGACAGTGTGCCACTAAGTTGTGTCTCAGAGCTGCACAGTCTCTCTTGTGGCTGTACTCAGTACTACACCTACAGTTACAATCTAGTCCACAAAACATATTGCCCTGCACCGTTTTAAAATGAAACAGCAGACTTGAGAAGAAATAAAGATTTATTTGAAAAATGTTAAACTTTTTTTTTTTTGAGAGAGAGTAGGAAAGGGAGAAAACTACACTAAAGGCATTCTTCTTCTGACCTTTCTCTTAGTCCTAACTTCTCTGATTTCTGGAACATCTAAATGCTTTTTATACATTAGATGTTTTTGCCTTTAATGCTTTTTCCCCAACATCACTCCTGCAAGAGAGGCAAGATCTATTACCTCTTTTTGAAGATGGTCTGCATATGGTGACTCTGGTGCATGTTCTGCTTTGTAAAGAAACTCGAGCTAAATATGTGTTAGCTCAGATACTGGACTCTGTATGAGCATATTAGCATGAGATTCTGCCATAGCTAATTCCCTTCCTTCTCTGATTTTCCTTATTACAGTTAACTGTCCTAACAATATACAGTTAATTCTCCCTAATGACAGTGTCCACTGATGTGCTTCTATCACTTCAATACATAACCTTCCTTACGAACAGCTAACTTTAATACTACAGCTGATTTATATTACGTTAACATAACAATAATATTCATCCAAAGCCACTCACACAAAAGTTGGAAGAGGGTCAGGAATTGAACCTATATTTTCAGAGCTGGGAACTCCTGCCTTTCTGCTCTCTCCTACAAAGCTGTTTTGAGAAATAGTATGAACAGTTATCTTTCCTTCTACTGCCTGTACAGGAGAGCCTCTAAAACTACCCTGAGAAAACAGTTGCAAGCCAACACAACAGACCTCATGGAAAAAAAAATAAAAATCTTCTTCACATCAGGAGGAGCCGGACTAGGATTGTAGTCCCTTTAGAAGAGGAATCGTAGCAGTCTGAGTCTCACAGAGATATCCCCGTGACTAGTCAGCACGCTGCAATATACAGCTCACATTAACCAAGGTCCTCCATAATTGTTTTTTTTTTTTAGTGCAGCCATAAACAAAGCCCACCCACCCAGACCATAAGAAATTAATCTCAGTATTCCTGCTTATTCTGGAAGCATTAGCCAGATCACAGATTCTCTTATTTCATACACTTCTTGGATATGTTGTTGAAAAGAATATCCCATCAACTGCCACTGGTTTCTCATCAATAAATTTTTGAGAGAAGCAAATGTATGGTTTTCAGTTTGAGGAAGTAGAAGTGTGTGTAATTCATGAAGAAATCACGGTTACTATATTAAATACGTCATTTATACATACCCTATCAAAGCCTGCATTAAGAAGGGGAAGAACAGAAATCTCTTCTTGGTCAGCAGATCTACAAAACAAAATCATAGAATCACAGAACCATTTACGTTGGAAAAGACCCTTAAGATCATCAAGTCCACCCATTAGCCTAATACTGCTGAGTCCACCACTAAACCATGGCCCTTAGAGCCACATCTACATGTCTCTTGAATACCTCCAGGGACAGTGACTCAACCTCTTCCCTGGGCAGCCTGTTCCAATGCTTGACAACCTTTCAGTGAAGAATTTTTTCCCAATACCCAATCTAAACCTTCCCTGGCTCAACTTGAGGCTACTTCCTCTTTTCCTGTCACTTGACACCCACCTCTCTACAACCTCCTTTCAGGTAGCTGTAGAGAGCAATAAGGTCTCTCCTCAGCCTCCTTTTCTCCAGACTAAACGACCCCAGTCCCCTCAGCCACTCCTCATAAGACTTGTGCTTTAGACCCTCCAACACTCCAGCACCTCAATGTCTTTTTTGTAGTGAGGGGCCCAAAACTAGAACACAGTATTCAAGGTGCAGCCTCACCATTCCTGAGTACAGGGGCACAATCACTTCCCTAGTCCTGCTGGCCACACTATTTCTGATGCAGGCCAGGATGCTGTTGGCCTTCTTGGCCACTTGGGCACACTGCTGGCTCGCTCATATTTGGCCGGTTGTCGACCAACAACCCCAGGTCCTTTTCTACCAGGCAGGTTTTCCGTCACTCTTCCCCAAGCCTGTAGTGCTGTAGGAGGTTGTTGTGACCCAAGCGCAGGACCCGGCACTCTGTCTCGTTGAGCCTCATACAATTGGCCTCAGCCCTTTGATCCAGGCTGTCCAGATCCCTCTGTGGAGCCTTCCTACCCTCCAGCAGACCAACACTCCCACCCAACTTGGTGTCATCTGCAAAATCACTGGGAGTGTGTTTGCTCCCCTCATCCAGATCATTAACAAAGTTATTGAACAGAACCGTTAAGTTTTATGGTCACACAACATTTAAGAATTAGATGGTATAAATTTGACATTGTTACCTAAACATAATGAATGTAGTGAGAACACTTTCATAAAATACATACATAAAATCATACTATGCAGAAGTCGATGCTACAGTCTTCTTTTATAGGTATTTGCAGCTATTACAACAGCCTTACAGCAAACCTGACAGGAGCCCTAGAGAAGTCCTGTGGCTCTTCGCAGACACACAAGGGCATTACAAAAAGAAAGCATGAAAAGGATAAAAGACATCCTGTGATATCCTATGAGAAAGAACCTAAAAAACTGTTATTAAATAAAAGGTGAAGCAAGTTGTAAAGCCATTCTCAGCAGCAAACTTAGTCTACTTTCCAATCTTGGCAGGAATAGTTCTCCTGCCACTCTATTTCCTAATAATTTAATTGGGCTAGGAAATTAATAAAATTAGAATCAATTCAGTAGTGTGCAGGAGTTTTAACAAAGACAGGAAAGGTCTCTTTTTTGAAGGTATTTGATAAATATGTATTTAAGTCAGTAAGCATTCTTCCTGAATACATGGGGTATGAATTATTGAATAAGTATTTCAGGACAACATTCTGGTGAGTTTAGTACCAACAGGATCGAAGTTTACTCCATTACCCAGTTCTCTAATAACCACAGCGTGTTATTTAATCCAGTTATTTCCTTTATAAAGTAATACGCAGCTTTCTACTTCTTTTTCTTTCAGAATTCAACACATAGCTTTCTAATTTTCTTAGTATACAAGCCATTACATTACGATCCTCTGAAGGTGATAGGGATAGTACCAGTCTGTATAAATGTAAAGTTATAAAATACTTAAACAGGCCACATAAAATATCACTAATCCATTTCAGGTAAAATAATATTAAACTTGTTCTATAAGGCTTGCTAGTAAGGTAATTTCTGTTATTAGATAACTATTATGCATAGCATTTTTATAAAGTAAAATAAAAAACTTTCACAAAACAGTAATACTTACATGCGTGGAACCACAGCAAGTATTACAGTGTGCTCTGATGGTTTTGTGGCACGAATAGATCTGAGGAAACAAAAATTTCTGTTACACCACATGCTTTCTCAGTGTTACTCTGAGTACCTTCACAGACAACATAAATGAAAACAATGACTGAAAGACAACATAGAGGTTAGAAAACAAGATGTCACACTGCCAAAACCTACCTATCCCCACTTAAGACAATCCCTTTCTATTTTGCTACCATATTATTCAGATTTTACTCAAGGCAGTGAAGAGGCAAGAGCTCCAAAAACACAGTGCATGAACAGAAGCTCTTCAAATCCAGCCCTAGACCCTAGCAAAGGTTTGCCCTGATTACTCAGTTTATTTGGGGCAGACTGCCCTGAATGTATGGGTTGAGAAAGGTCAGTCTATATCATGCATTTTCAATACTCATTAGCTAATTTAAAGAAGAATCTCCACCACCTTCTCCCATTTTTACCACTGTCCTTCCAGATATTGTAAAATTTTCTTCAGAGGGTGGGAAGTGCTTTTGGGGCATGCAAGTAAGAAAAGACGGTATAGCAAATGTATATGATAGGCTATAATTTATGAAAAGCTGGATAAAAAAAATTTTACCACTTTACATATTATTAAGAAACTGAAAAAAAAATATGACCAACGACCAGAAGAACACTCCATCCACCTTTTACTGGCTAAAGATAACTTTTTTTCAATCTTGTCACACTGTCCTGAATAAACAGTCTTTATATTTATTCATTCATCTTTTAGAAGAACTTCCATCAGTACGAGTATTTGACCTTTAAAATGCTCCTTGTCATAAACATGGAAAATTTCAGCTCATGATGGACTGAGACACACAATATGATACATAACACAAAATGTATGCTCCAGCTGAAATAGTGTATCTTAGCAAAGAATCCCCATACTAAGTGCTTGCAACCTTCAAGCTGCTAAGACAGAGTCATGTGGACCACAAGAGTAACGCAAATTTTTCTGAAGAGCTGTCAGTGCCTGACTCAGCGGACAAACAAGCACATTCCTTTGAAGCCCTGCAGCTTCAGACTTTGCTACAGCAGTAACCCAGGAAAGAAGCAGGCACAGACAGCAGGGAATAATTTCACAACAACTCTGGCTTAAGCTCCGATAGAAGCCCATGACCTGAAGAGACAATTCTACAATTCAGCTTTATCAAAAGTGTATCTTTTATGTAGTTCTCCTCTTACAGATGTATTCAAACCTTCTGGACTCAACCCCAAACTTCCATTTTACTATAGTTTTGAGGGTTCATTTTTTGTATGTTTGTTTGTTTTTTCTATTTTTTGGTTTTAAAATTAGGAAGTTTGGTTTTGTACAACATAATCTAAGTTCAAGGAAAGCATGAAGTCCTTTAGATTACCTGCAGATATCTTCCGCATCAAAATATCTGGAGTTCCTGTGATCTATAACAATTATTTCCTGGTGCTTATCAAGAAAACATTCAAGCGCTGACTCTGCAGTCCGGGCAATATTGCACCCGAACCCAGCTCTGTCACAAGTCCACCAGAAACCGTCACTTTTCTTGTCTTCTTTTGCAAAGATCAGCAAAACCTGCAAAGCATGCAAAAACACCAGCACCCCATTAAATGTACTAAATAGTTCTCTGCATGCTGCAAATCTTAACAAGCACTTCTGCTATACATAAGATTGAGTCTGCCTTGGAAGTGGGAAGATTGAACTACAAACTGTAAAAAAGCTGATGCAGTAGCACAACTTTCTTAACAGATAAGAGTTATTATCAACAGAAAATCAATAGTTAACTGTGTAGGACTGACATTTAGGATGAAACCAGCTGTCAGATGATGAGTGTCTTCTAACTCCGGTTCAAATTCAATCAGCAACTACCCTAGGGTGATAGGTGAGTAGGTGTTCAAACGTTTTTGCCACTCTTATCAGTCCATCCCAGCTACACATACTTTTAATTGCAATGAAGTGTATGAAATTATTTGTCCTTAGTTATCACTCGTCAGTGACAAACAATTAAGACAACATAGTTTTATTTATTATTTCTCCTTTAACATACAACAAAATGCAGTTCAGCCATATTCTTTCAAAACAAGAAAGAAAACCAGGTGTGGACAGGGCTGGGTAGGGAAAAAACTTGATTTAAACATCACCATTTTCACCCAATAAATTGTCCCTAATTATGTAAGTATATGAGGTAGTTTCAGCAACATCAACTGAACACGTAAGCAACTGCTCACATAAGATCAGGTAGGATGTGTGCTGAGGTGCTGTTCTAAAAATCAAATTGATGCCGTAGGAAGTCTGTTTGCTAACTGACACACAGAATATAGACTAAAACCAGCTATATTTGCGTCCTTCTTGTGTTAAAGATTATTTTTAGGAGAGAACAAATTTTTATCCTTGCTCTATAACACATATATTGCCAGCAGAAAAATGAAACAGCTAGGAACACAAACCATGTAGACACTCCTGTTCACAATTTGCACATATTTACTATAGCAACTGATCACTAACCATGTGTGACAAATGAAGAAACAGGTTAATTTAGTGCAGATGTACTGTGAAAAAGAAAAGCCTCAAAAAGTCAAAGGTTTATCCACAGCTATTCAAATTGCACAGAAACACAGCAGCTAGAGAATAATCTGTGTATAAAGCAAAATCCTTTCAATTTCATAAATCAAAGTCATTCCCTGACTCCACTGAAACAGCCTGCCTGAGCAAAATACGCAAGATTTTGCCCCAAGTGCCCATAAGAAAGGTCCTTTCATTTGTGCTGCTCTGTGCAGCTGTGGTGTTACCATATGAAATCCAATACCATCAGTCTAGAAGCCAGAAAAGGTGAGCATAGCTTTTATCTTGAGCTGTCTGGATTGTTGAATTAGAAACAATAAAAAAAAATTGATTAATGTTACTGTGGCAGGACAACCAGTCAAGGTTTCATCAAACAGTAGAAGAAAATTACATGTTCAGAATTTCCATAAATATTAAGAAATAACTTAAGAGGTTTCAATTTATTAGAAAGAGTATGTTTAACTGCAGTTAACAAGAATCAGATTCGGGTTACTGACAATTAACGTCCAAGGTAGCTGTCAATATACATAATCCTTGCTTTTTTTCCAGACATAGAAGTGTTTGAAAGCAGTAACATGGTTGAGCTGCAGACTTTGCCTGCGGATACTTGGATAAAGTCCCTACTCTGATACAATCATCTGTCTGCTTAGTTTGATTTTGTTCCTAGTTTTATCAGTACAATGTGGTCAGAAAACAGGGGGTTTAGGGCACCTTTTTTGATATCTTCCTTCTCTCAAAATTCCCAGTTTGTAAATAAAGGATTGCAAAATGCAATAATTTATTATTACTATAAAATAATAAAGCTTAATTAAACCACCTGATCTCCCACTGGTAGCTAGTTACCAGTGTGTGAATGCTTCTGAGAATATTAACTTTAAAAGCTTTTTTAAAGCATTACCACCATACTTTCTCATTAACATTTGTACAAAGCCTACTATAAAACATAATGTAACTGGAAGTATATTACAAGATACACTCTCAAAATCAAGATAAAAATACAACAATCCATATAAACAACACTGTCAGGAAAAAGCTTCAGTTCAATTTGTTTCTTGGCAAGAAACAAGAGTAGCTATTATTTGGTGTATAATATGTCAATGCTACTGTAATCATTTTACTCAGTGCTGCCCTGATTTAGGAGCACTGTGGACTTATCCTGTAGAGACATTCACATTTTTGGGGGATGCAGTGGAATTTTTACTATCCTTTAGAGCATTTGCTTGGCACCGTTATTGCATGTCTTGTTCCCAGTTCACCATACAAACACAGAAGATGGACAGAGATTTGCTTTAAAGGGCTCAGAATAAAAGAGACACTGCTGTGTACAGACACATAAGGTACCACATTGAAACTGAGAAAATTACAAACAGCATCTTACAATGTAAAAACAAAGTTATAATTATTTTTATGTTGTTGTATAGCCGCAAGAGAGTTCTAAGGTGGATAAAAGGTAGTGGTTGTGAATTAAGTCAGGGAGGAGTTCTTGCTACACCAAAAATTGGCATGTGGGAACAGTAAAATGCTGTGCATCATCATGCTTCATTTTTAGCTCAACAGGGAAGATCACCATCATCATCACAACAGATATGGAGTTTGGTGTCAATGCTGTGGAAGAGATGATGACCAATGAATGTCCTAAGAAAATGTAGTATTTGAATGGGGGGACATCCAAACCTTTATTAGTCCTGGTAAACACTTCTGCAAAAGGATAAGACAGCTTTTTTATGTGCATCAAATATATACAAAAGACACGTTCCTCCTGTGTCCTCTGGAGAAAACATATTGAGATGTACTTTTATCATGGTAATTTCTAAGGTCTGAGAACCAACCCATGCCTGTTTGCAAGCCTTGGTACAAAATCAGGGCAGAGGTGCAAGCAGTGTGTGGGGAGGGTATTTGGAGGGTCAGAGGTGGTAGATTTGCTTTGGACTCTTCCCCTTGCCCCTTAAGTCTGGCAGCACCTGGATCATGATCTAGTACAAACCAAACCAGATTTGTCCTCCAACAGACGGTCATAAAATCCAGTGAGGAATCTATTAAATGGTTTATGGCAAGTCACAGTCACAAGTAAGGTCATCTCTCAAACAAAAAATAGAGCCATTTCGAGGCTGGTGCAGATGTCTGATAACAGCATAAAAGATGCACCAGAACAAAAGAAACACCATTAAGAAAAGCCCTGGTGGCAATTGTTTTAACAAACTAAATTGACTTATCAGACAATTGTGAACGTGATTAAGCACCCACAAATAGACATTTAAAATGTGATATTCTGTAGTAGTTTGCACTGCACAGAGAAACACATAACTCTATCGTCAAGATGGAATAAAAGATTAACGTACATCTTTTAAATGTGTGTATATGTGCAATTCATCTGAAATTAGCTGAGGTAATATGGCTTGTTCCACAAAGTAGGTGGGTTTACATAAAGTGTTTTCCCTTTACTGTAAATAGGTTAGTGTATGGCAACGTCTTTATGGAAAACTCCTCAAGTTAATGGTTTCACTTAAGGTCTGCTTCCTGATTTACTTAAGTTCTTCTGTGGTAGCATCATAGATTATCACTTGTGTAAAGTAGGGACAAAACAACATCTGCACCTGACAAGACACCAAGAAGAATGTCAAACACTTTTAAAAACAACAAAAAACTCTTCGCTTCTTATATGAAAAATTTTCACTTACAACAGCTAAAACTGGTATATTTCAGCAAATTCAATTTCTACAAAGTAAAATCCTGACATAAGCACTGAGACTATTTGTATTTGTTCAATATCTTCTTGACCATCTTTCTGAAGACTATCGCTGTCTGAAGAATATTTTTCCATTAAGAGTTCCACACTTCTATGTTGAAATTCTTTGCAAAACTGAAGACTGGTCCACTGCTGAAGGCACTGTTCCACAGTTGTTTTATAATATAAACAAATAGTTTCATCAGATCAAGTCATAATTAAGACTAAATAACAAGAAATAAAAATGTAAAGCTTTATGATGCATAAACACATGATTTATTTTCCTTGAAAACAGCATTTCTTCCACACATAGGTTTTTCCTCTCATTGCCAGATAATGGAAAAATAAAAACCAAAACAACAGCCAGAAAAGGTGACTAGTGACTAAACGTCTTCGTATTTTACAAAGTTAAGTGACTACAAAATTTAATTCAAATGAACGCTGTATCATCAGCAATGTTAAAGATTAAGATGGTATAATTTCCTATAATCTGAGAGCTCTAACAGACACTATTAAGCTAAAAAAATAATGTTTGGCATCAGTTTACTGGCACAGGACCAAAATGTACAGAAGCAGAAGCAAGTACTGGTGAGAGCTGCTACTCCTTAAGCTGAACTTCATCCTGTATTGTTGGAAGTGATGTGATTTCTTGGACTGGTCACCTGCAAAAGCACAGTTCTCTGTGCTGTTTGGCAGAACCCAGCAAAACTCGCCTGGTATCTAAACTTTATAACAGAGCTCTCTGCTTTGGCATATCAGAACTAAACAGCTTTTAACAATCAGAGAGGTAGCTTTTTCCCCTGCTAATGCACATACACACACACTGCACCTGTAGGTCTCTTCTCAAGCAGTCAGATAAACCAAAACACCAATTACCCATCTCACAGTCCTTGCACAAGTACAATGAAAACATTATGTTTAACTATAGGGGTTGAACCTCAATTTCTTCACCTATTAACACTGAATTGGCTGTATCAAGAAACTGAAAGAACATCTTACCTGAATTGGATCTTGTGTCAGTCTCATGGGCCCAATTTGTACTTCTGTATTTGAAGCCTGCTAAAGAAGAGTAATACAGATGTTTTTTTCCAGTCTGGTTCTTAACAAGGTAGCATTTTACATGCAAGAATGAAAGATCAAACAGAATCATGAAAGATTCTCCAAGGCATGCAGGCATATGAATAGCAGCCTCACTTTGAAGTGTATCTTTTATGAACACATTTTATCAAACTCATAATTTTGTTTTATTTGCCTCTAAGTTAACAATTTTAGGGTTTTAAATAAGGAAACAAGAAACACCACTTCCTTTCCTCTCTTTCCCTAGCAGAGTTCCTTGGCTACACAGGAGAACTTACATTTTGCTTCAGACTACAGAAAACTATTTTTTTGCTAGCCAAAAATTGCCTTATTCATTTCAATGTTATACTGAACTTGTATTAAAGGTCTTGTGACACATATTAAATAATAATATTTTAATGGGTTTGGTTAAGAAAAAAATTACTTTTCAGAGAAGAGAACTTGTTTGGATTGCAGATTTAAAATAGTATTCCAGAACCATAGCCTTTAGTATGCAGGAAAAAGCACTTGCTACCATGTGAGATGTGACATTCTCAGAAGACACGAGAACACATCATAATTTAAAGCTACTACAAGAAAGACAGCAGTCATTGGCTGTGGCTGCTTTGTTGCCATATTTCCTAGGAGTTGGACTGCCTTAAAACTTTTTGTGTCTTGATTCATATCAATACACTTCTCCTGTACACTACTGATTTGTTGCACTCCAGACCATTTGCTACCAAAGGTTGTCAAGCAACTAAATAATACCTCTGTCCTCCCACAGTGCAGGTACTTAAAGAGTCTTTGAAACCTTAAAGTATTGTTCCCCTCATGTGTATGGAGGATTATTTGCAAGTTAGCAAATTCCAAAAGGGCAGATTCTCTGCTTTCCTGGTACCAGTTACCCCAGGTGCCTGCTGTAGGTGAGATAAAGCAATTGCCCTGCAAGACATGTAATTTGAACAAAACTCTAATTGTAGGCAGATTCCCAGGACCATTCCCTGATGCCCAGGTATCCTGGGGCCTTACTTCTGCATCATTTTGCTCTATGGTGCTTGTTAGCTTAAGCCTTTTGTTCAGGTAGTACCTTATTCTTAAATTTAGTATTTTCCAAAGGAATCTGTGTATAAACATTTAAAATGGACAGAGTTACCAGTATTCAACTTTTTTCCCTGAAGAATACAATATCGTGTTAAGTATTAACAGCCTTGCCTGCATGTGAGACAGCGGTATTATGTACAGTTACAACTGACACACTGGACTTTCATGCACCACCGAGCATCGATTCTTCTCAGTCCAGCAACATAAGTCAGAAGGTGGCAACAGGCAGCACTCCAAAAGGTTGAACTACAAAGTCTGCCACTGTTTTTCCAGTGCCCCCAATATAAGTGTAGTTAACCTCTCCTTTTCTCACACAAAAACTCCACTTCCCACTTGAGCTCCTGCCATAGCAGAATGTAACTTTATGGCAGTAAACATATCAGAATAGAAATGACAGTTAGCACCCACCATCAACTATGAAGTAAAAATAAGGTTAGAGATACTGTTCTCTGAAAGCTCACAACCCTTCTTCCACCAAAAAAGTAAACCAGCACATTCACACCTCAATGGTAATATATATGAAACTCTTACATACTTTTAAAAATCATGATTTATTTTGATTTAATAAAAAATTTTTAAAGTAGTCTCATTAGAGGAATATGTAAGAATACACAACAGACTTGGTCAGTGTCAGTACAAAAGCCTCTTTTTTCACCATGCACAGCTCTGGCTGTTCCAGAACGTGTTGCTCAAGAGCCTGGGATACTTCACTAAAGACAGTTCAGACACAGATTCTTTTTTTTATTATCCATTTATTAATGCTACTAGGGAACTGACACTGTAAATTAATACCTTCAACTTTGCTACCACTTCAGAGGACATTCAGCTTTAATTACTCTGTTTTTTTCGAGATGGAGTAACTGTGTCTTTGACATAGATTGTTACAGGCAAGTCTGTCAATCCCTTCACAGAGATTCCTTTATAGGGTAGCCACTTCTCATACCCTGGGTGTTTTAAAACAATAAACAACTCCACATAACTGTGACTCATGGTTTCTCTCTCTACTGCTTCTGTGTTGGCCTCGCGAACAGAAATTACCTCAAGAGAAGGACTTAAAAATAAGGCTTTCCCTCTCTTCCCCACTCCTAGTTTAAGGGTGTTCCTACCTCTGGTAACAGTAGGAAAGCTTCGTGAGGACTAGAAAAACTGAGATTCCTGATATAGGTGAATCTGTCCCCATCTTGCTCTGCACAGACATTATAGGGTCAGAACCCCACAAGGATGCAGAAAAGGTGCTGCTACATCTGAAAAATTGCCATGTATAACCTTTAAGTCCCTAAGTTGCTCAACTTAATTACTTACACAATGCATGGAAACAGATAGGACTCAAATAAAGACTGGTAATGAACCTGAGCATAGAAAGCAATAAACCTTCCTGTCAGATACAGCAAAAAGTATGTCTGGAATCCTCCTTCCTGGACTTCAGAGTTCTGAGTTTTGTTACATAAGCTGAATCAGTCTGTTGGATTTATATGCCCAAATTGCTCTGGGTACAAATGACTGTCTCACTTTTCTCTTTCAGAACACATCTAGAGGAGGCAGCAAGAATAATAACATGAGTTCTTGGCCTTCACAAGTGTCCTATGGATCTCTTCTTGTCCTGGAGGAATTAATTCTACATCTTGCTAACTTCCAGAAGAATCTGACCATGTGAAGGTTGCCTGTTAATAATCCCATGATCATACCTCTGCTCATTTCCTGACTTTAGTAAATATCTCATTGTTGATGACTTCCAACTTAACTAAATTTCTCATTATTTTATTGACTGTCAGAAAGGACTGCTAATAGATCTGCAACCTAAATCAATGAGTACAGTAGCTCGTGACAAACTTTTCTGGTAAAATATGTGAAGACAAGCCTGGTTCCAAAGAGGCTAGTGAGAAAATCCCTGATTTCAGTGAGCAGAGGAACAGACACAGAGTTGGAAGCAAAGAAATCATAAATAAACTGACCATCTGGGAATAATAAAAAGTTTAAAAACAGTGAAAAAAACCCTAGTTTCAACATTTTAAACTGCCCAATATTATTTCCAGTATCATTCTAACCTCCTAGGCAATCCCCACAGGAATCAGCTATTAATCAAACAATTAAAGACAAAGTCGATAGCACTTTCTTAAATCCTATGGGTTTACATAAATCGCTGATCGTCAATTACCTTATTATCATAGCAGTACCTTTAAGCAAAATGTACTTGCCACTTCATTAAAGTTCCACCCTTTTAAACACCAATACAAACATCTTTAGCTCCCCATATATTTGCAGACTTACAACCCCTGCAGTTTATGAACCATCAACAACTAGTAACACAGCCACTGTAAAACTAATTAATAATTAATACAACAAAATCTTCTTGAATAATTCTTCATTGTTCCAGGGCAACAACAGCAACTAGTGCCAACCAAGCAGTGAAGCAGTTCAGCTTCCGGGAAAGTGGGGAGCTCAGCCTCCTGGAAAGGCTCAGGATGGATGTGAGAGTTGTGAAGCATCACACAGACACCAAGGTCCCTTCAGATACCCTTTTGCCCTGAAAACTCCTTTCCCCTACCTGCTATATCTTCTTTCCCCTTTATTCACTCCTATACTGATGCATCCCTTCCCTCGCCTTTGAAATACGATTTTCAGGCCTCCGCCCTTTGGTTTTGTAAGCAGGTAATGGGTCATTTTGACCCAGCTCTTACCACACCATTGCATTCCCTGGCTCTATCTCCTCATCTTTGCTAGGCCTCATTTGCATTTCTTTCCATCTCAGCTTTTCCCATCCATACCACTGGCAAGGCTTGGCACCTCAGCCCGTCCTTTGGCCATTACCATTTCAATATTTGATTATATCACTATTTTCAACCTCAAATCCCTTCCTTTTTTCCTGGCCAAACTGCAGTCCTGAAAAGGATTACAGGCCTGTATAACCTCAACATTGGTCTTAGCCTTGCTTCAATTCTCTTACGAGACACAGGATGTACAGCTGTTCTCCCATATCCCTGGCCTGCTCCTCTTCCTGCCACAACACAATTGTCCAGGGTGTCCAGCTCCTCTTCCACTGTTCAGCAACATTGTGCCCCTCTCTTCTTCCCCTTCATTTCTTTGTTTCATCTTTCTTAGCGGAACTATATACCAATCTTTCTCCTGTTCATATCACTTCTGGTCAATTCAACTCCCATCCACTGGCATTCTATAGCTTACACTTGACCACTCTTTCTCTGTTTGGAGTCTCTCCATGCTTTCACTACCAGCTTCAGCTGTTACACGGAATATCACCTGACCTGTCTAGCAATTTCTGTTTATCAAAGAAGGGACAGATTTACAGGAGAAAAATGAAGAGCTCTTTTCACAAAGATGCCACCTCTAACTCAAGTATCACACAGAATCACAGAATGTTAGGGATTGGAAGGGACCTCAAAAGATCATCTAGTCCAATCCCCCTGCCGGAGCAGGAACACCTAGATCAGATCACACAGGAACACATCCAGGCGGGCTTTGAATGTCTCCAGAGAAGGAGACTCC
>WKFP01013736.1:643325-660106 GCA_011057875.1 Pterocles orientalis
GATACAGGCCTCCAACTAGACTCCATCCCATTCACCACAACTCTCTGGCTTCTTTTCTCCAGCCAGTTCACAATCCATCTCACTACCCGACCATCCAGATCACACTTCCTCAGTTTAGCCGCAAGGATACTGTGGGAGACAGTGTCAAATGCTTTTCTGAAATCGAGATAGACCACATCTACTGCTTTGCCATCATCTATCCACCTGGTAATGTCCTCATAAAAGGCTATCAGGTTGGTCAAGCATGACTTCCCTTTGGTGAAGCCATGCTGACTGCCTCTAATGACCTTCTTATCCCTGATACGCTTAGAGAGAGCATCAAGAATAAGTTGTTCCATCACCTTTCCAGGGATGGAGGTGAGGCTGACCGGTCTATAGTTACCCAGGTCCTCCTTCTTGCCATTTTTGAAGACTGGTGTGATATTCACTTTCCTCCAGTCCTCAGGCACCTCCCCTGTTTCCCACGACTTGCCAAAGATGATGGAGAGTGGTCTAGCAATGACTTTTGCCATCTCCTTCAGCACCTGCGGGTGCATCCCATCAGGACCCATGGATCTATGGGTGTCCAGATTACTTAACCGGTCTTTAACCCAGTCTTCATTTACCAGAGCAAACTCCTCCTTTGTCCTGACTTCCTCTGGGGCTCCAGGTGTACGGGGTTCCTCAGGACAGCCTCAGGCAGTATAGACAGAGACAAAGAAGGCATTCAGTAACTCTGCCTTCTCTGTATCTTCTGTCACCGGAGCACCCACCTCACTGATCAGTGGGCCTACATTGCCTCTGGTGTTAGCCTTATCTGCAATGTATTTGGAGAAGCCCTTTCTATTATCCTTGACCCCTCTAGCAAGGTTTAATTCTAAAGAGGCCTTAGCTTTCCTAGTTGCCTCCCTACATTCTCTGACAACATTCAAGCCCCTAAATGATAAGCTGGCAAAGGCTGGGAGAATAAATGGGAGAGATCAGTACATGCTGCTCTTGCTGCAGACTTGGTCCTGAGCTAGATAGCTTTCGGCCTGATCTCCATGGCTTTTCTGGACACCATCCTTCCCTGATTTGTTCATTTGACTGGCTGCCTCAGTTTGTCCTCTGCACCCACCAACACACCTACCCTCCCAGCTGTCTTTCAGTGACCACCACTCTCTGCCACCTCTGTTGACAAGTTCTGATTTTTTATTCTCCCCTTTCTCTGGCTTCTAGTTGACTTGTGCTTCTGCTTTCCCTGCTGCTCATACCCTGCATTTCCCTGGCTCCCACCAGAGGACTGCCAACTTGCTCCGCTCCACAAGCTGCTCCCCTCACGCCAGCCAGCTTCTGCCTTTCCAAGACGTCCCAAGGAGCATTAAATAGTTGGATAGCTCAACTCTAAGGTTAATGTAAGGTCACGCTATTTTTATTAACTGCAAATAATGATCAAACACATGAAAGGAAATAAAGCTTCACCGCTGCTGACTTAGCCTCTGCAAACATCCATAGCAGAAGCCTGACCCATCAGATACACAAGAACTGGCAAAAAAATACGCATATGCATTTTGAAGAGCTAGCTTATTCATGACATGTGTCACAGAAGCTTTGAGTAAGTCACAAATATTTTCAAAACCAGCAAGTATGAACTTTCTGTACAGTTTGGAAACAAGAAACCAAGACCGCTGCAGACCCTCAATGCATCAATAACCTTTCCACAGGCTTCCGCTTGTGGTAACACTATCAAAGTAACTGGCTGTATGCCATATACTGCTAAGACCACTAAATTATCTAGGCTTCAGTTTCAGCCTAAGATGGCTCTCATACCTTTCCTTTTTTAACTATTTTGAACTCAGGTTCTCTTTGCACTCCAGTCAAAGAGAAGTCTCTAAGTGTCTTTCTTCAGATTCAAAGCTGAGCAGTACTCCACAGCCCTTTTCCGTGCCCCCATCAGCTGCCTGTCACACCACTGACAGTTTATTATTTGAAATCTAGTCTGACCTTGGCTTTCAGAAATCTCTTCCACCCTGAGACCCTTTCTAGTTCTCTCTTCATACCTTCAGAAGGTTCTCCACAGAATATACTCTAACTTTGGCAAAGATTTCAGGTTGTTTTTCCCTCCACGTGTATCACTGCAGGAAGTGTGGCTTAGAAATGCTGACCTAAAGGCCCATGCACCTGGAATAGGAAATGTAGATTTTATTATTTTTTCCTTCTTTTTCTTCATCAGAAGAAACAAATTATTTGCTCCAAAAACACAGGTCCACTGAGGATTTGCATCTACATCTCTCTACTCCAGACCTCTTTCCACTTTTGGTAACAGAAATCTCAGCTTTTCTCTATGCACGCGTACATTATCTACAAAATGTGGCCTTTCCTTCTCAACCAACTGTTGTTTTTCATCCAGCTCTCTCATTTGGCCTGCAGATCATTACATCATCCTTCTCTTCAGCTGTGACAGGAAAACTTGCCTAGCTTACATTCAACTTGCAGAAGGATGCAGAAGGCACAGACACACAGAAATAATTTCTGCAGATGAAAGCAAAAGAGAAAATAAAAAAGGGCTGCAAATAAACCTGTCTTCTCTCTGAAGACCTTTCCCAGTCCATTTCTTAGCCTTATGTGAATTGTCCCAGCTCCCTGTGCCTGGGATGTCAGGTTGTGCAGTCTGGCTGTTGAGTTTTCAAGTTTCCAAGTTTTCACGATCTCTGCATTTTTGCAATGCTGACAGACAACAACAAAAAGTAATCCCAAAAGCCATACCCCCAAGTGTTTATGATGGTTTGTAGATATGGTGTCACTATTAAAATACTGTCTCACTCCTCTCTTCTGTGCCCCTGTTAACACTATTAACAGTTACAGGCTACTCTGTTGAAGGCAGCAATGCTATTTCTAGTTTGCATTGTACAGCCCTTCCACAGCAGTGTCCTGGTCTTTTAAACAGTATTCATGACTGTGATTTTTTTTGCTTTATTGAAAAGCAAACACACCCAGGGCCAGCATATGCAAAAAAAAGGTAGTAATTGTAATGTTTTGATAATTTCGTAGTTCTATTCTTTCAAATACTATCTGCATATTTGGATTCTTGACTAAAATTTATTATCTCACTTTATGCTTCTTCTGCCCAAGGAAACATTAATGAAAATTCTACCTTAAATAAAAGCAAGAGGACAAAACCACACATATTTCGCATAAAGCATTAGAGTACAATTTTTTTAAAGATAGGATGGAATGTGCAACCAGTTTTTTTTCAGAATATTGATATATTAGAAGTACAGCCCCAAATTTTTACAAACCTCCAAAAAATGTGATATTTTCCCATGTTTTCAGGAATCAGTCCAACTCTTATTACTGTAGAAAATACAATCAGAACCAAGCTCTCCTTAAAGCAAATTGGAATGTTTTGATCTCCCCTCTTCTCCATAATTATACATCTCCAGATTGAGGTAAGTGTGATCTGACCTTTTGGAACTTAGGTATTTTTGTTTTGCAAAGTTTTTGGTTAAATTTTAAAATCCTTTCTGTTTTTAAGAAAGCATTATTTAAAATGTGGCACCTCAAATAAGTTAATGCTATTAAAAACCCCAAATCAAACCCATTTTTACAGCGTACTCCATAAAGAAGAGAATTAAACAGTTTCACTACAAAACTCTAGGCGTAGTTTTTGTCTGTGATATATTGGTTTAGCACTCATTTAGGAGGTCTGTGATATATTTGCATCTTAGTTTTAACTCATGCAATCTAGCATTTCCCCAATCTAATGATTCAATCACTGAAAGCTTATCTATACATCAAGAAAATTTTACTGTGTAGTTTTGAGTGTACTCTTCCCATACATACAAGCAAAATTCATGATTTGTGATGGATTCTCCTCTTCCAGGTACTACATGTGATTTTGTTGACAAGCAACAAACCTCAAAACACTCTCACGGAAAAAAAAAAAAAGTCTGTTACTTATGTAGCAATCACACACACACATAACTACTCAACTGGTCCAAATCCTCAGCTCACACTGACGCACATAGCATGAAAACACTACATACACAGGCAATAAACGGGACATAAATCCACAAAAGCACACAGGTCTGGCATGCTCTGCTGTACTTTCATACACCTAGCCCAAGGGTAGAGTTCACAAACCTGCAACTGGTTCTTCTGCTTCCCAAAAGCAAGGAGAATGGGGATGAGGCCTTTTCAATGCCTCCAGTTAAAGCTATGTCACTGCACACATGGGAATTGAACATTTGTGAGGCAGCAGGAGAAAGTTAAGGGAAATAAGAGCTTGGCTGGGCATAGGCTATCATATATCAGATGCACCAGCCCACTGTTGTCCCTGCATTCACCATGTACCCTGAGAATACCAGCCTAACTGAGTCATTTGGGGGACCTGCCATAGAAATGTCTCTGGCTGTGAACTCCACATATTCTTCAGTGTGAGGTATGTGCCAAGACCACATATCTTAATAGAGCAAAGCTTGGCAGCAGTTCTGGAGATAAGCAGAAACCCTCATAAAAACTTCGCAGTCTAAGGATCAAATGGCTAAAGTTGGATTTCTGTGAATTACATAGCTGGTAACATATTGGATGCTTAAGCTGTTTTTTTTTTTAGTTTGGTTCTCAGAGTCCGCTTTTACAACTGCTTCTGCACAAAGCTGCAAATATCTGTCTGATCATAATCAACTTCAGGAATAGATGCTAACATTTCTGTCTTTCTTCCTTCACCCTTATTCCAATCCATATGGTTCCCTGGCTTGTGTTTCAAATGAAAAACTAGAAAAGTAAGTATTCAAAACCACAGATTTGTTTCTTCTCTATTTCTCACTCCTTTTTCTGCCTGCAACATAATTTATCTACTTTTAAGCAATTACAGACAGTAGTGAGAGTACAATCTCACAGTTTTAATTTAGAGTCAGAAGAAAAGCAAATTAATAGGATGCAAGTAAACTTCTGAAAGACATGGGTAAGAGAGAGGGGAACAAAGGGCAGCTAGCACAAATAGGTCACAAAAATTGCATCATCCATAAGAGAAAAAGGACTGAGAAAGACAAACTGTACCAGTGTCAAGTTGCTAGCAATTTTAGGCAACCACTTGAACTAGCACACTGACACTTGTAAAATAATTTTTTGAGCTCCAGTACAACAAATGTGTGCCTGATACAAAATGATAACTGAAGCAAGAATATTATACTAGGACTTTCTGTATTCTGTTCACATTTTGGCAGCAGCATCCTTATGAATACATTATCATAATAGGAAGTAGAACAACCAAGTAGAAAAGACACTAGTTTAGACATTATTTTGTTAAATTTGGCATATAAACTGTCATTGTTGATTAGTCCTCAAGTCTGCTCCCAGGAGGAGCTGCTTTGAGACCTGTCAAGGGAAGATAGGCTACAAAAATGCCACAATCCATAAAGAGTAGTCCATGCCCCTTCTATTCCTATAATTTGCAGATTAAGTCTTATAACAAAATCTGGAATCAACCCTGCAGGTTCATACACAAATTTCTCCCCACATGCATTTTTCTTACATAGATTTAAGGCTCATGATTTGCACATTGGTCCTACTAAGACCAGTACCAGAACCACTCTGGTTCTTGGCGTGAACACAAAATAGATTTGGTGCCCAAGTTACAGTTGGTTGAACACAGTTGATTAGGATGTCCCTTAACAAAAACCTACAAATCTCTGGGGAGATTGCTAAACACATTCCCATGTCCTTTTTAGAATCTCTGTGAAGAACAATGAAAAATTGGTCAGACCAACCACTCTTGGCCCCACTTCCTGTCTCCAGAACTGGCCAATGACAGATGACAAACTGGAAAATGCAAAAACAGGGCAAGCACAGAGTGACACTGCTCCTTATACCACCTACTGATAGCTCATCTCAGCTTATGCTTTCCTTACAGGAAAAGCCACACTAACGCTTCTCCAGCACACCATATTATCCAATTACCTACCAAATCTACTTGTGATACATTTTATCTCTAGACATAGCGGCTTGCCCAGTATAGAAGTGGAATATAGTTCCTAGATGATCTTTCATACCCTCTAAGGAAGACTAACGTGTCATTATCCAATTTTCACTCCTCTGGCACTGAGACAGTTTAAAGAACAGGTGACACACATTAGTTAATAGTTCAGCAATTTCAAATTTATGTTCCTTGTGAACTCCTGGGTCACTATGCCAACTGTGTCCTGGCAATCCTTCCTTCTCCTTCACCTCTTCGCCACAGAAGAGCAATAAATGTCCCACATCCCCAGATCTACTACCCACATGTCTGTTATTCAAGAGCAGTGTGGAGGGACTGCTCAGGTGACTTGTCAGCTATTCACATCACTTGAGAAGAGCATGGTCTCAGAAGATATTGTTATCATTATCAGTGTACTCACTGTCAACTTTTTATGCCAATGACTTAAAAAAAATTAAGTATCACAACAATGTTAAAAACAAATTTTATCAGGTAAAATATACAACAGGAAGGCATCAAATTACAAAATGCTGCATCCTAGTCTGCTATCAAAACACTTTTCTTTCAAGAAAACTCTACTTTTTATGCATCCTCTCTTTCTCCCTCTAAATTCAGTATTGATTTGAAGGAAAAAAAAATGTGCTAGTTTATTCATTTTCTGGCTAATACTTTACATTAAGTCTAAACAAACAAGAAAAATACAGCATAGTTGGCTTATTTCCTACCTTTTGATGAGAAAGCTAACCTTTTATTCCTCTTTACATTAAGCTATTCTTGGGTATTACAGGTTCCTTATTCTTGTGTTTATGTAGAAGTTCAGATGTAGGTTTGTTTAGAATTGGCTGGATTTCTATACCATAGGAATATAACATTTGAGAAACCAAATTGTCTATGACAAGGTATCTTTTCAAGACAGCAGCTTCTTATCCATAGATGTTGTTAATTTGTTCAAGAAGGAAAAAAAAAGCCCACTAAATATTCAAAAAGAAAAAAAAATCCTGCAGCATTTTTTCTTAATTAGGAGGTTAAGTCATAGCAAAAATCTAACGCATCCATTTCCAGTAGTATTTTCACTAGATATCCCTGTTCACAGAGCAGCAGAATAGATAAATTAAGAGCACACCTTTCTCCACTGACTATCTACAGTGTCTCAGTCTACAGAAGTAGGAAACTTCCTCCCCTTCCCACAGGTACTCAGAACCTGAATGGGTGGAAGGGCCTGACTAATGTCTAGGGATGCTCAGTGAAACACCAATGAGTAAAGAATCACAAAACTGTTGGCTTGAAGGGACCCCAAAAGGTCATCCAATCTCTCCAAGTGGTGCCATCACAATGCTAGATCAGGTCAACCATGCCTTTGCCTACCCTTTCTAGCATAGCCGCTGCTGAGGCAAGCGCCTCTCAGCCTGTACTGAGAAGAAAGTAATTAAAATCCACGGACTGCCCAAGTGCTTTAACTTCCAAACTACTGTGTAAAAGAAATATCTGCTATCATAATGTAGTCCTGTTCTATCTCACTCCTTTCCCCTACCTGAAATGTTGAGTAAATTCAGACCAAACTGGCACATTTTTTTTTTTAAAAACCCCAAATATTCAAACAAATTCCACTTTTAGATACTTTTAAAAGTGAGCATTGAACAGACCCTATGGACTCCGACAGAGATATAAAACTTCAGTAACTCTCAGTACAACTGTTGTGGCAAGTTCAAAAATGATAGCTTCTTTAAGAGAAATATATTTCCACATTTTAATCAAGCAGCACATAGTTAATAAAGAGACAGAGTCATGTCACAAGTAGCAACATTTTTAAACGGTGGAAAGAAAACAATGCAACTCCCATTGACATTGGGTTTATTTTCAATATTGACTTTGTCAACAGAATTTTCTCTGAAAGTATTTATTCTGTTAGCACTCACATTTCACTTCATTAAATATGCATGGGAGGTAAGTTATGTTAATGTTCTTGCAGTGTGAAGAGGCATGATAAAAACAAACTTTTACAAACATAGAATCATAGAATGGCTAGGGCTGGAAGGGACCTTAAATATCATCAAGTTCCAACCCCCCTGCCATGGGCAGGGACACCCTCCACTAGACCAGGTTGCTCAAAGTCTCATCCAGCCTGGCCTTGAACACCTCCAGGGATGGGGAATCCACCACTTCTCTGGGCAACCTGTTCCAGTGCCTCACCACCCTCACAATGAAAAACTTCCTCCTGATATCTAATCTATATCTACCCTTCCTTCAGCTTAAACATCTGTCAAGTGAACAGAATCTTCCCAGGACTTGTGGATCTTGACATGGTGAGACCTCTTTCTGTAAATCCATTTGTCATTATTGTCCATTTTCAACTTTGTTAAGAGCACGAGCCACATACATTACTGGAGAATCCAGTCAAATCTCCTTACTTCAATCTTAGGGAAAAAACACAGCAACCAAGTCTAACCTGTCTAACCAGAAATACATGCACTGGTGTTTAGGAGAGAGCAAAATTGAAAACTATAGGCACAGAGATTTTAAAATTAATCTTATTTTCAACTTTGTACGTTCAGCTAGTCAAAAAAGCAACCAATGTGACGATAGGAACAAAGAGCCAAGCAAAACAACTTTATGCCACCACATAAACCTATGAGGAAACGTACACTTTCAATGCTGTGCATCACCTTTTGTTTTCCTTAAGCTAACCAAAACTGGAAAAATTAAAAATAAAACAACAAGAATAATCATAGATGCTCCAAGACATCTTTGGAGGACTGAAAACATTAGGCTGCTTCTGCCAGGAAGAGAGATAACTAAGGGACAGATTAGGTGTCTATGAAATAATGAATGGTGTAGAGCTGAATGAATAATGACTCATCGGTGGTCTTCACAATACAAGAAATATGATGTTTTCACTTAAATTATCAGGCCACAGGAGAGGGTGTCGTTCAAAAAGCAGCTGAACAACAAATTTACCAAAGGTAGGCCCCTGTATTGCTGTGAAACAAGTCAGTAGGAACATAAGTGCAACTCAGAAGCCCCATAGTTTTAGGTTAAGAGTGGCTCAGGGAGAGATCCCTTCCCATCTGCCCTCTTTTCTGTCTGTTGCATAAGGCTCTTTGCTCTTGCCCAAGAAAAGATAATGGGCTGGCAGACCTACGTGGTTCAAAACATGTAGATCAATTCTTGGACATGGCTATTAAAAATGATACAAAAAGATACAAAGTGAGTTTCAGTACTGGAAGATTCAGGTAATATTATCATATAAATACAAATGGAAACAGCTAGAACATTAATTTGCAGCAAGCTGGTAGTAAAATAATCCTGATCTTCTTCCATCAGCTCTTGGTCTAGGTAAATACTCATAAGTTATGAAGCATACTGTTAGTCTGCAATCAAATGATCATTTAAAATGTAAAATTAACTTTGCCTTTCAAAAACCAACTAAGAAAAGTTGTCTAGATGTTGCCTGCATAGACCTGAGGGGCTGCCAGTCAGCATTTGCTCTAGAGACTGTTCAGTTCCCTCCACCTCACATGGAAGGTACTGCCAAAACAATTTTCAAATCCCACTTCTGTGCTGGGTTGTGGGGGTCATATTTCGAGGGCTCTGTGACATCACCAAGAGTTATCTAGAAGACAGTTATATTTGAAATTCCTCCTGGAAAGTAGCAAAGGAAGAAGTTGAATATTTTAATTCGGTGAATATTCAGGTCTGCTTCTACTAGAAAAGAACTATCTGCCTCCTCTCTCTTCATGCAATGTATTGCTGGCTTTTGCTGCTACATGTTGGAGGAGAAAGGGAGATTTTGACAAGAAACAATGTGTTCTCAAATAATTCCACACTGCTGTTTCAGTAATAGGTAACCTACCCGGTTTCTTACTGAAGGAGAAAATTTTAGTTGTCTTGGCTTTCACTGTTTATCTAACAAACCATACAGTGTTTTACTGAAAGTGATTAAGATTGAGTTGAATTCACAGGTTCTCTGTTGCCTTAAAAACCACTAAGATTACACACCTTGATAGCCTGAGAGCAGTTAGAAGCAGCACCTCAACTACCAGTTTGCAAGTGCACACGTAGGTATTATGGACTCTACTCCAACTGTTAAAAGAAAGACAAGTTTTTGACCCAACGTACGCACTGTTTTTAGTCTGCTACTCCTCCAGTGCTATTCAACGTAGGTACTACTAACTATCAACATCAGCCTTAAGCTGGGAGTGGTTAGCGGGCTTCTTATTCAGAGACACGTGATGGATGACAGCATCAGAGCTTTGGCTTAGTATCACCTCTTCTTTATTTGTTAACCCAGGTGGGCATAGCTGGAAATAATTTCTTTCCAGCTCAACAAGAGCTGTTTATATCTTCCTTTGTTAGCTAGGCATCTATGTATTAGCTGAGCCTAAACCCAACACTATATTCCTCTTGCTGGAACACAGAAAACAAAACCAAACCTCCGAACAAAGATGTTCTGATGAGTGCTAGACACTGAATTGTTCCTGAATTGTCTTTCAC
Organism: Pterocles orientalis; assembly: GCA_011057875.1. Lineage (NCBI taxonomy): Eukaryota > Metazoa > Chordata > Aves > Pterocliformes > Pteroclidae > Pterocles > Pterocles orientalis. The sequence continues at coordinate 653,749 of WKFP01013736.1, forward strand.
TTAGGAAAAAACCTCAGCTGTGAACTTTGATCTACATTTTACAAAAATACCAAAGTAAGCCCTAGTAAAGAATTCCTCTCCCCCACTCCTTCACAATGACAGACAGTGTTTGCTCTGCAGTTCCATCTTGATTGTTCGAGTCTGGGGACAGGCAGCTGAAGCCAACTAGTATGGCCTTTTGACTAAAGTTTTATACTCCACAAAATATGCCCTAGAATTATACCTAGAAACTCTATTAAAAACAAATAAACAAATCCTATCAACAACTCCAAACTGGAAATGCACAGTACAACCACCAACAAAACAAAATTTAAATCTTCTCAGGCTTTCAGGATAACAGATACATACGTGCGCCTTTTCCATTACAATCTAACATTGACTATAAAATCCAAAACTAACATTTAAATATATGTAAAAAATAACTACTTTGCCATTGATCCTTTTATTAAAAACCCACAAACAGAAGAATCATTTGCAGAGTAGACCCTACCCTCTCAGGCACCGAGACTGATGCTGTCTCCAGTATCAAGGCCACCTGTTATTGTGCAGCTACAAGTTATTAACATGAAAGTCTGTGCAATGTCTCACACTAAAAATTGTGCAGACAACAAAAATCAAAGCCAAATTCTCATCCAAATAAACAACTCATAGGTTCTCATGCTGACTGAATAATTCAAGATCACATATCATTAATCTTAAATTTCTATTTTGACAGAGTCACTGCAAATAATCCAGACAGCCACAGTGGTGTGTGAATCTAAGACTGAAGTACTGACATCTAGATATCACCTTCTGGGACGTGCACAGTGCCTCACCCACTAGTAGGTCACCTAATTGAGCCACATGAATGTTACCCAAAACCAGCATTTTTACATTTATACAAAGTCACCTTTGAAAGGAAAAAAAGCCATTAAGATTAAATTAATTCCCATGCACCAAACCCACAGACCTAATAGACTGTGTGAGTCCTCTCCTGGTAATTTGGGCCTGGAACATAGGAGCGCATTCTGCCATTTCATAAAGTTGTACGAGAAGTTATCTTCATATTAAAATGATTTTGATTGTTATGCCCTGCCTGGTGGTTGGGGGGGAGGGAAGAGGGGAGGTGGGCTGTTCTGTTTTGGTTTGGTTTGTTGTGATTTTTTGTTTTTTTGGGATTTTTTTCCTGTTGTCAAAGGTCTCTTCAGGGCAACACCACCCTCCCAGTGAGTTCCCTTTCCCGTCTTAGAGTAAAAGCCCTGATTTAGCTACCAACATTCTTCACCTGACTATCATGACACCACAACAAACCAGCATGGTTTGTCTGGAAAAGTACTCTAAACAAGGAGAAAAAACACATGGAGCTAAGATTTTCTTTTCCTTTCAAGAGTATAGAGCTTGTACTGGCAAACAAACTAGTTACTAGTCGTCAATTTGTCTAGACAAATATTAGATACTTTGCTCTTGCTCTCAAATATTAAATTACATAAATTTAGAAGTCCTCTGCTGTTGTGACGGGGTGGGAAACAAAGCCACAGAAAAGCACAGACTATTAGGTGACTTTAGGCAGCAGTGGATACATTACTGCAACTTTGTAACTCAGAACACCACCTATGAATTTCCTATTGCAGTGAAACCAATACACAATTGAATAGTTTTAGAAGCACATTACTATTACCATAAATAAACTCCAGAAACAGCATGTTCAAGACAATTGCTAGAATAAAAAAAAATTCTTAGGACTGCATTGCAAAGTAGATATTTTTTGTGTAGCTATAAGGTCTGGACAGAAATCACTAGATTCAGACATCATCTCCTCAAGATTTCCAAGCGTCATCATCAACCTGTGCCACCCAGACAAATTTTTTCCTCAAAGAAAACACCCTAGTCACCATGTTACCACCTATCCTGGCGGCTCAGAGTTTCAAAACAAATTTGATTGACTTTGGAAATTACACACACACACACAACTTAAACCCTCATTTCCCCCCTCCTCTTCTGAAAGAGATTTCTTGGTTTTCTGGCTACCATAATGGCTTGATAAGTTGGATTTCACAAATAGACACAATGATTATTAAACATAACTCCAGCAGAATGACCATCATTGACAATATTCAAGTTCATAGTGCCTTCAGACAGCCTTCCAAATCTGTGATGGGGGGAAGAATAAATAGTCTTTTACTGTCCCTGTGGTGACAGGGACAACCTAAGAGCAATGGGAAAATGGAGTGCTCGAAGCAGCTTCAAAGCTAACTTCAGAGACCTCATGTCAAATTCCACATTTGATCAAGCTGATTTTTATAGCACTAAAATGTATATCACTGGTAAGTATATTACCATTTTGATTAAAACATGCATAAAACAAGAAAGGAATCAGACCCCACCCCTCCAAACATAAACAAATACATTTTAATTAAATCTACGAGGTTACAGCTCTACATGCAAACTCACTGTGAGCACAGTTTGTCCTAGGCTTATAAACAGCTGTTGAATAGCTTGTTTTCCGGTAACTGCATTGCTTCAAAACTCTGTTCTGCCCATTTTACCTCACTGCTTTTCCTTGAAGTGGACATTAATGACCCTATTAATACAGAGTCTCTCAGCTCTAGCTCTCAGCTCTGAATGTAGTTCCATAATATCCATACACATGCTCACACTTGATTGCATTCTCTGTGAATTCTGTGTACTGGAGTCCAGGTGGCCCAGGTGTCTGCAATTCCTGCTCCACTATTAAATGCTGTGAAATGAACTGACATTGGTCCAGTCCTTCTGTCCTTTTAGAAAGAAATCTGCCTCTTCAGATGCAATATGCATCAAGGGCAAGAGATCAACAAATATACATTAAAATTAGTTCTGTATTTTCAGAGTAACTCATATCATTAAGAGCTTAATATTGAGACTGATTCTAAAGCAGCACTGTTTAGCTCAGGGGCTTCTCAGCATAAATTTAAACTCTATCCCTTCTATTTTCAAGTTATAAAATATTTGGCACTGGATGGCCAAACCAATGGGTAGAAATGTACAGGGATTTTTTTTTTTAAACAATTCTCCAGAGTAGCTCTCTACTCACAGAATCAGAGGTAATCCAACGGAACAAAATTTCTCTAATATATTTTGTTCTATTATAGAGGACAATACAGGTGAGAAAGACAATTATAAATAATTGGATGCTGAAGGTTGGGGCAGTGGTTGCCACAAATGTTAGACCTGCAAAGGAAAAATAAAGCCCATGAGCAAACAGACTAATGATCCTACCATGTGAAGAAAGTTACCGGCACTAGACACTGCCTCCAGGAGGCTGTGCAGCATGTCATCTTACTCAGAATTCATAATGTGTCTCTGGACAGCACTTCTTCCTCACACAAAAGGAAAGGTGACTCAAGCTTCACAAGCCAAAAGCAGCAGTTTTGGGGGAGTCATGGAAGATCTTACAGAATGAGATCCTTGTATTTTATGGCCTGTGAGAATTGCCCCAAGAAAGATGCCATCAGAGAAGCAAGGGAACAGCCAGCTGTTGCTGCTCTGCAAGACCATTGACTTGCTGGGCTAGAAATGCACCTACTAAACTGGGCCAGACAGAGACAGTACTACACAAGAGGTCATCAGGTTGCACTCATTACTGTAAACTCATGCCCTCATCCAAAAAATAACACACTTTGAACACACATGCTGGTCCATGGTCCATACGTGTATCTTTACATCCGTCAAGGTGACTGTTGAATTTCTGAAGCCATAATCCTGCTACCATTGACTCACTTTCAAGTCCAGAAAATACTTGGTCTGGTTACCATGACAACACTCCGCAAAAAGAGTTAAACTCTGCTACACCATAAAACACTTCACATGCTATCTCTTAGCAACCACAGGAGTACATACAGCCTTTGCTGAAGGCTATCTTAGAAACGTTACATCATCATTAAAGATAATTCTATGCAATTCACATACACCATGCTCTTTCACTTTCGGCTACATCAAAAAACCTTGTAACTGAGACAAACCTGAACCATTAAAAAAGGAGTGACCAACAGGCAGACAGGAAATACAGGCAGAGTGTGATCTACGTGGAAAGCAAAGTACCCTGAGATCTGGCAGCAGTGTATGTGGTGCAAGAGGAAAATCCAACCCAAGGCAGTTTCTTTTCCATCTCCAGTTCCTCTTTGCACCACTACTGTCACTTTCACCAAATCTTACTCTCCCGGACTTGATTTTCAAGCAACACCACCTTTGAGGGAGTATACAGATAATCCAAAATAAGAATACACTCAAATAGCATCTCTTCCTTGTACTACGAAGATTTGTATTAAAACAAAACAAACCAAAAAAACAAACAACAAACAAAACACCCAATGCAGCTTCTTTTTTGCATATAGTACTAAGGCTTATGAATGTCCCCAGCTCCGGCTGCATTAATCTGACAAGTTTACCCATGACCACACAGCATTTCAGAAATCAGTAGGATTTAGAAACAATACTCCTCTTAACTTCCACAGGCTTTAGGTGTCATTACACAAAATTCAGGACTACTTCATAGACATTACCAAGTTACTGAAAATATGCGCTTGCATTACTCCTCACTTCAGCAATGCCTACACTGTATGATCCAGCCTGGTTCAACCACCTGACCCTAGGAACCCACGGATTTAGAAGTAGTACAGCCACCTGTCTGAAATAACAAACCCCCTGAGAAGCTGAAGGACCCGTACCAGGAACAAGAAACATTTTTGTGAGTCAGGTGCTTAAGTGCTCATTACAGCACATAGAGCAAGCTCATCATCTCAATGCAATAGATTTCCAAGGCCCCGAGGGGGCACTCAAGCCAGCTAAAAGGAAATGCCTTCAAGGGATGTTTGGTAGCCTTGCCCCTCTCTTAAGACTACCTGCAGAGCAGGTGTGATACTTAGTTCCACAACATAAACCTGCTCAATTACTCTACTGTCTAAACTACTACTTAAAGTATGATAGATGACAGGATTATTCCTCACCTGAAGGAGAGGAATGGGAAACTATGTGCCCATTTTCTGTATCACACACTAGTGATGATTAAGGACTCTCAGCTGCATGAATTCAAACCTATCTCTTGTGTCCCAAGAGCATGCACTCTTCCCCAGGGTGCATGGCACCACTTCTCAGCTTGCATTATGTCTTTCAGCTGTGTGGTCAGTTTTCTTTGAAAACCCCCTGCTCTGCATTCAGCACAATCAAGGAGTATAAGAAATTATCAAAAGATCCACATCAAGCTCCTCAGAGGTAAATGGTAAAAGCTCAGAGTCTCATTTTGTGCATAGCAAATGGGAAGAAGTAGAGAACAGATGTCACTAACGCTCAGTTTACCTAAAACAGTTTCGCATTTTGGGCACTGAAAGCAAATGTTCCAAAAGAACTTTCTACTGGAAGACTCAGGGGAGTGCAGGAGTCCTGAGATGCCTGTTGACTCTCAGTGTTGAAATGGTTGAGACTCTTTGTTGTCTTACAAGCTTACAATGCTTCTCTTTTCCCATACAAACTAAAGGGGGCAGGTGGAAGATGTGTTTTATATTTAATGACAGAAACACCTATCCCTCAAAACAGTGTTGGAAGTCCAGAATATTGTGTGACTCAATATCAGGTTAAATTCAATCTACAAAGCTGCTCCGTTTCCTTTGCCAAGTGGTATATCGTTATCTAAGGAAACGGTTTATTCTGTTCTGTAATACTTCTCTTATCTAGCATTGCTTAAGAGCACAGCTACAGTGCTTACTGAAGTTTACCTGCACCATTTGAAGGAGGAATGGAAAGGTCAGAGACAAAGCAGCAAATATTTGCAAAAGTCTTTTTAGTATATTCATTTAAGAAGCTGAGCTCAGTCCAAGAAAAGCACTTCTCCACTAGTGACTCTATTTTAAGTGTTATGCAGCCTAGCACCTCTCTAAGAACAGCTAGCCTAAATTGTATAGGCTCTGCACTGGGACATAGTTCAACACTTCTTGGTCTGCCCAATTTTTTTTTCTGCCAGCTTTGCAGCCACAGAGTATGTTCAAGAGGACTCTGATGTCTTACAGCATTGAATCAAAGAACAGTTTGTGTTGGATGGGACATTAAAGATCATCTATTTCCAACCTCACTGCTATGGACAGGGACACCTCCCACTAGACCAGGTTGCTCAAAGCTTCATCCAGCCTGGCCTTGAACACCTCCAGGGATGGGGCATCCACAGTGTCGTGGGTTAAGCAGAGCAGAGTTGATTTTTTTTTCCTTTTCCCTTCTCTTCATAAATAGCTATCAAGAAGCTATGTTTTGGATTCCTGCTCAGGAGAGAATTGATAAGAGAAGAACGTTTATAGTTATTGCTAGGATGTTGCTATTTGTTCTCAAGGACGAGATACATTCAGCCTCTCTCCTC